>WSYH01002778.1:12937-79147 GCA_036426205.1 Ascaphus truei | reverse complement strand
AGGATTTAGAAGAATATGAGGGCAGAGCGGCCCTGTTAGCTTCTGTGGCAGCGAACGGTATTCAGCCTGGAGTGCAGGAGGTCCCTCCAACTGCGGGGCTGCAAAGACAGGAGGAAGATGTTGCCGACCACCCGGTCGTGGGTGGCTTAGTGCCAGGGGTTACGGATGGGTTCGCGGCTGCGGCCGCCGGACTACTGGCCAATGGACTTGGCATACTACTCGCCACCTTGGGTGAGGGAATCAGCTATGAGCAGCCATTAAGGCTCCTAATGGTAGCAGTTGGAAAAGGTTCCCAATCCCACCTTGTAAATGGGGAACAAGAGCTTTCCCGGCTGGTTCACCACAGTTTTAGCAAGTTTTTCAATGGCACGGATGACCTGGACTCATTTCTGAACGATTTTTAGAATCAGTGTGGCCGGTTCCGAATATCAAAGAGGGACTGGGTGGTTAAACTATGACCACTACTATCCGGCAAAGCCAAAAGAACCTTGCAGGAGCTTCTCGGTGTGGATGCTGATGATTATGGGCATGTGAAGCGTAAGCTGATGGTTCAGTATGCCCTGACTCCTGAGGGGTATAGGAGCAAGTTCCGGACGGGGGATGTGAACCCCGGGGAATCATTTGTGGACTATGCCAACAGAATGGTCAGGCACGGGACCCAGTAGGTCACGGGATATGAGGCTACCAAGTACCATACTTTGCTGGACTTTATATTTAAAGAGTAGCTGATGCAACGCTTTCCCCCAACATACGGGCTTGGATCTTTGACCATAAGCCCAAGACCTGGGAGGACGCTGCCCGGATGGCTGGTGAGTATGTGGCCAGCAGGATTGTGCTGAATGAGCCAGCAGTTCCCAGATCAGGGACCCGAGCAACCCGGGAGCTAAAACTACACAGCAGTGGGCAGTTAAACCTGCAGCCGCAAGCAAAGCGCCAAAAGCTGCAGAATTAAAACACGAGAGGAGGTGTTTTACCTGCAACAAGGTCAGGCATTTTAGACCCGATTGCCCCAACCGGGACCGGTCCACAGGACCCCATCAGGGGCACTGCTCCTAATCAGCGAAACCAGTTGCCTGTGTGCGACAGGCACCATCGGAGAGGACAACGCAGCCGTGACACCAGCCAATAGAGGGATGACCATGGAGGCACTAACCCCGGCCACCTCAGGACCTGCAGTGGAGAACGGAGGCCATCAGGTTGCGCCAGTTGTGCTGCAACCCAACGATGCCCGGCTAAAGCATTTGCGGAGGGTGACCATCAGAGACCGGCAAGCAGACGGGTTGCTGGACTCCGGTGCCACCGTGACTCTGGTTCGCCCTTATATGGTGCGGCCAGAGGATTTGCTCCCGGGCACCGGGATGCAAGTGACCATGCCAGATGGAGGACCGCTGGACTTTTTTGGTTGGGGGCGGGTCGTGGCATGAGGGAGGTGGGGGTATTGCCCGGGTTGGATGCTGAGGTGCTCCTTGGCAATGATCTGGGGCATGTTACTTGTGTTTTTACCATGGAGCTGACACCTGCTGCACCGGTTGCAGCGATTACCAGGAGCAGGCCGCAAAGATCACAGCAGCAGCCCCTCTCCCCCTGCATTTGGGACCTACAGTTCCAGCAGTCTCTGAGGAGACCAGACAGGTAAGCCAGACTCTGTCCGCTTCTGACACTGACTTACTGTACCCTGTCCCTGTTCCCTGTCCCCCTGACTCATGTATGACCGGGGGGTGGCCAGAATTAGGCACTCAATTTAGGGAAGCGGTGCAATTTGATCCCACCTTGGAGGGCATGAGACTTCGGGCGTCCGAGTCTAAGCCAAGCGAGGGGTCTGATTACTACCTGTGGCTTTTGTATAGAGAGCAGGGGGCTACAGGGTTAAATAAGTTCTGGACTGGCAAGCGACAGTTTGTGGTACTCACTGGGTATAGGCAACAGTTATTATGGGTTGCCCACTCCCCTGATGCCCCGCCAGCAGATGGTCACACGCACAAGAGCCCGGCTCTTGCAGCGTTACTACTGGCCGGGGGCATCCAGCGAGGTGACAGATTTCTGCTGCTCCTGTGATGCCTGCCAGTGAGTAGGTAAGGCGGGTGATCGTGTGAAGGCACCCCTGAGACCGTTACCGGTGATAGGGGAACCCTGTAAGGAATCCACACCTCAGTTTACTGCTTACCTTGCCTCACAGACCTGTGCAGTCCTGGAACACTCCCTCTAGTATCTACTGCAGCTGTGCAAGCTATCACTGCAACCTAGCCTTGTACTCACTCATTGGAGCAGTGCCTTCACACCCTCCTCCAGGGATTGGCCCGCTGGCCTTTATGTACTGCATCCCCACAATCCTTCTCTGCCGAGCATAACCCTTCCTGGTTTTCACAAGTGTTCTGCCACAAGCCCTATGGCTTGGCTCTGTTGTGTTCTAATCTCTCTAGTTCTATTCCCTAGTTCACGCAGAGTTCTGTTCCTGTCGCCTGTGCTGAAGCGGAGTACTCTCCTTGTTGACTTCAGCTCCCTGTTTCCTGAGACCGGCTGCTAGTCTCACGCAGCGGTCAGTTCCTGTCTCCTGTGCTGAAGCGGAGTACTCTCCTTGTTGACTTCAGCTCCTTGTTTCCTGAGACCGGCTGTTAGTGTCACGCAGCGGTCTGTTCCTGTCTCCTGTGCTGAAGTGGAGGTTTCCCCAGTGTTGTCTTCAGCTCCCTGGTTCCTGGGGCCTGCTGCTCATTCACTATTGCAGAGGCATTGTCCTGGTTCCTGCGCTGAAGCAGAGGATTCTCCAGCCCACTCAGGACTCTTGCGCTGAAGCACTGATCTACCACTGCTGCCAGGCAGTGTGCCCACTCCGGTCTACCTATCACTTCCTGAGACCAGTACCATGGGCCATGGTCGCCGCATGTGCAGAGTCCACTCCCGTGCTCACGCTCCTAAGCTGAAGCGGGGAACTCCTGACTACCTGTTGCCGAACTCCTGCTTGAACAATGTTTACCCTGATGTCTCCAGTCCTGACCCTGGCTTGTCCACTGACGATGCTGCCTTCTCCAGTCCTGACCCTGCTACGTACGACTACGAACTGCGCAATCCGGATCAGCCTGCGCCAGTCGGTGCTTTTACAACCTCACCTCAGCCACGCGGTCTGACCCAGGTTTGTGGTGAGCACAACCGTGACAAACCCTTCCAGTGGGTGGCAATGGACTTTGTGGGGCCCCTTATGATTCCTACTTGGACAGGGAAGCGCTACATCCTCACGGTGGTGGATTTTGCCACCCGGTACCCTGAGGCTCTAGCGCTAGCTACTATTGACGCGAAGGCAGTGGCTAAGGCTTTAATCTCCATTTTCACTAGGAAAGAATGGCGAATTCGGCGCAACTGCGCATGTCTGACTCAGAGAGGCTGCTGGGATGCTTCAAACAAACTTTATTGGAGAACACACAAGGGCTAACACCGCATTCTCCCCCTCAACGCGTTTCACCCTTAGGAATAGGGCTTCGTCTTGGAGTGGGGAGAAGCGGAAGCCGCCCGTTTAAATACAGAAAAGCCCGCGAAAACGGGGACAAATGAATTAAAATATTAACCCCTGCATGCTTATGCCTGTTTCACATGTTAACAATTAGGTAGTATAAGCTAGATACTTGGGATACCTTACTATAATTATAACTTCAAACTGAACCATGATCAGGATCCCAAGTCCATGACTATAATGGGACTTGAGACTATTTCTCCTTGTGCTCTGGGGGGCGACCGTTTCAAGATCTATTAGTCTCTTATGCTCCTTAGTGTGTTTATTGGTTTTATTAGTTCTAATAGCAGCATCTGTCTTTCCCAGTGTTATAATATTTATTGTGTCATTAGAAGCTAATTTGGCTCCAATTACCTTTTGTATTCTATTCAGCTGATTATGGGTAATTCACGGAACTATTAGGGTATATACATAAAGCTCGACCATACAGCTGCAGCCCCCTTTATCCTAATGCGGCCGTAGCGGCGTAACTCTGATAAACGCGGGCAGATGCAGTATATTTTCTTTTTTTCCAGAATATGTTCCGGTATTTTAGCGCTCGTATTATTAGCATATTATTAGCGCTGTCTGCAATACTGCAATACCGTCTAAAAACTAAGGTGGGTGTTCGCAAGCTGTTGTCTTCAAAGTCTAATACTGTAGCAGTTCAACCTACATCAGTACACAGTCTGTGTGTCCGCGCGCGCAGTAATTGTAAATTTGCATATTTATACATGCATGTACAGCACTGTATGTCTCATTTGAACATTGTTGAAACGCATAGGCGTGTACTGTAACAGTATCACATCTCGGCGTACACAGCGCTCTCCCCTCGCTCGCCCCTGCACAGACACAGGCTAATGTACTGCACTGCTGTATTTCAACTTCTTATCTTATCTACAGTACACCTCTCCCACACCCTTCCTTTGAATGGATGACTTTCTGTCTTCAATCACATTCCTGCCATCACATTCCTGCGTGTATAACGTACAGTGCAGTGCAGAGCCTGGTTTGATTTATTCTTCTGTGTTGATTATTAATGCTCATTGGGGGAAAAAAAGTTCAAGAGTGACCAAAAAAAAAAATTCTCGTCATTTTTTATTTTTATTTTCTCAACATGTGCCTGCCTAAACCATCTTGATATTACGATATTCAATCGGTGCTGTAGCTTTTGACTGCGACACTGCGTTTGACTGAACATGATTTGTGTGATTTTTATGTATTTGGGGGTGTGGGGATCAAATCAGATGATGACCTGTTGAAAATATGTCCTGTCTTTGAACTACAGTACAGCTAATCCTTCATGCAGCTTTACCCCCCTCCCTCCCGCAGACACACACAATGCTCGCTCAAGGATTTCAACCTCTTACCGACACCTCTTTCAGACCATTCGTTAATTTTCCTATTGTTGGCTTTGTGTAATATTCTTTGGGAAGGGAGCAAGTTGATGATTAATGCGCATGCGTGTATAACTTCACATTCATTTTCAAATGCTTGGCTAATCCCTTATGTTAATCTGATTATGTAACCAATTAATAGAAATGTAACCAATTAATAAAACTGTATGTCTGTATGAAGAATCCCCCCGACACATATTCACAGTGAATTGAAAGATCAAAGAAAAATAATCTGAATGTAATTAAATATGTATTTTATTTTATCAGGAAATAAAAATACAAATAATCATTAAGAGAGGGGGGGTTGTGTAAATCATGACTGGAGATACACTATTGACGAATGCAGAAGAGAAATAACAAAATAGTACAGAACATTTGATAATCGAGGGCCGGTGGATAATCATGAATAATGCACATTGATAATAATAAAAACAGTAATACAAATTTTCCGTCTATCTTCTTCCTCATTCTGTGTAGTTCATTGAGAGAGAGGAGATTTGTGTAAATCATGACTGCACTTTAGATACATTTTACTGTACACACAGTTCACACAATGTACACATGATACCCCCCTCCATCCTTTTTTCTCTGAAAAGACAAGAAAATAAAAAAATTAGTGCAGTTATGTGCATATTATGGCATTGTGTACTGTATAGCTACTCCATATTGGACTACAGTATGCAGTTAGTACTGTCAAACTAGTCTATACTCACCAACAACTTTGATGTCTTGGATGAAATCAATAAAGCCCATGCTCATATTCCTAGGAGATTTAAGGTGCCAGAAGGACGGTTGTACGCTGCCCCACGTTTTCATCACAAAATACTTCTGTGGGGACATTCGTCTAGATCTGCTGGCCATCCAGGCTTCAAGAGGACGGTAGACCTTATCAAACGCACCTTTTGGTGCCCTAAGATGAACAAGGACATTTTTTACTTCACTAGAGCATGTCCAGTCTGTGCCCAGAGCAAATCCGCCCGACACAAACCTTCTGGTCTTCTCATGCCTCTTCCTATTCCGGAACAACCTTGGAAACACATCTCCATGGACTTTATTGTGGAACTTCCTAATTCTAAAGGGATGAATACGATCCTTGTCGTAGTAGACAGGTTTTCCAAGCATACACTGGCGACACGTTTTATTGAAGCACGGCTAGCACCGCAAGCCGGGGGATGCCCCGGCGTGCTAGCCGCACTCCCTCAGCGTGCTGCGCATCACCGATGCGCGGTCATGCGTCATCGGGTGCCTGCGCCCCCTGCACGCGCGTCCAGGGCTCCCCGAGGGAGCCCTGGTGTCCCGCGATGTGGGGGACGGCGGCAGGGGGTTCCGGGGGACCCGGCGGACCCGGCAGCGGGAGGGAGAGCGCCCCGATCGGAGGGCGCTCCTCCGCTGCTTCGGCGCGCGCCCGGCACCCTCCGGCGCGCGCCAGGATACTGCTGCAGCCGAGAACGGGCAAATGCTCGAATAAACTCGGCCGCAGCAGTACACACTTTATACCCCTCAAGGGTCTCCCCAATTCAGCCACCTTGGCCGACGTTTTTTCTAAGGAAATTTTCAGATTACACGGTGTTCCTATTTTGATTGTTTCGGACAGAGGTTCTCAATTCATTTCTAAGTTTTGGCGAGCTTTTTCTCAGAGACTTGGCATTTCCCTTCTATTTTCCTCGGGTTATCACCCACAAACCATCGGGCAGACGGAGAGAATGAATCAGACGCTGGAACAGTATCACAGATGCTTCGTGTCTGAGTCGCAGGACAATTTTGTGGACCTGTTACCCTGGGCTGAGTTTGCCATTAACTCATTAAGATACGAATCCACGCAAGAGTCGCCTTTTTTCATTAACTATGGATTCCATCCCAGCAGTCTTCCCCTCTCCTCTCTGGTGGTCTCGCAGCGGATTCTCAAATTTTCAGTCTTAAAAATTATTGGAAAAAGATCTTAAAAGCTTTGCAAGGTTCCGTTCAAAGACAGAAAACGTGAGCTGATCGGCGACGTCAAGTAGGCCCAGTATTCAAACCTGGAGATAGAGTTTGGCTATCTTTCAAGAATATCAAGCTCAAGACTCCTTCCCAGAAATTGGCCCAGAGGTTCTTGGGTCCTTTCAAGGTCCTTGAAAGGATCAACCTGGCCGCATACCGACTTGCACTTCCCCCTACTATGAAAATCCCTTCTGTTTTCCATGTGTCGCTCCTTAAACCCCTGATCCAAAATGCCCATTTTCCAGATCGCCCTCAGAGACCTAATCCGATCATCATACCAAGGACAATAAGAATTTGAAGTCCAGTCCATACTTGATTTTCGTTTGTCCAGGGGCAGACTTCAGTTTCTCGTACACTGGAAAGGATATGGCCCGGTGGAACTTTCCTGGATACCATCCCATCATATCCATGCCCCAGCACTCCTCAGACAGTTCCGTCGGAAGTTCCCTCATAGACCTTGGGAGGATCGTCCGGAGTCTGATCCTCAAGGGGGGATACTGTAACGGATTGGGGGACTCGCAGTTCCCAGCGTGTCCCCATCACCCCAGGTTCCACAGTGCTTAGTCCCTCGGCTCCCCTACGTCCCCAATCTCTACCTTCCTCCATCAGCCGTTCCTCCACGGCACGGTCCACATGCCCAGGCTCACACTCTGCGCATGCGCGCGGTCCCCTCACCCAGTGCGCGCGTTCACGATCACGGGTTCCCTATCATGGGTCACGCTCTCCTCGGCGTGCCTCTGTCATCCCTGTCCATTCCCTACCTATTTCCTCCGTTCCTCCTTCACCTCTGTCTCCTCTCCCGTGCACCTCCTCCGCTGGTCTTCCCCCACGCTCTGGTGCACGCGCGGTGAGCGCGCTTAGCAGCGTTACAGAGGGCGCGCACACCCGCTCTAGTTACTTGCTGCTCCCACGCTCTGGCTCCGCCCCCCATCGGTTGCAGGCTATAACTCTTGATTACCTCCCTGTTTCCTCCCCTGCTCTCACTGACCTATCCCTGCAAGTACCCACTCAAACCTCTGCTCCTCCCTGCATCCCTATTGGCCCTCCTTCCCATATAACCCTACTCTGTCCTCTCAGTCCTTGCTCTGCATAGCTTTCCTGTAGCTCCTGTGTGTGCAGTGTCTCTGCCTAGCTCCCTTGTCTGTTTCAGCCCTGGTTCCTGTCCCTGGATATGTTTGGATTCCTTTGGCTTGAAATTGAACTCTGCTTTGGACCTTGACTATGCTGCTCTCTCCTGCCCTTGAACCATGGCTTTCGGACATCACTACGCTGCTCTCTCCAACCCCTGAACTCTGGCACTTGGACATTACCCTCGACCTCTGGCACCCCGGACTCAGCAAGTATTAAGTTAACCCTTACTCTCCAGGCCCGGCAATGCTATTACCACACTCCGAGCACGCCCTCACTGCTGTGGGTGCGTGTTATACCCTTACCCACCTATGTTCTTGGGACTGGCCATGTCTGTGGGCATACAGGCGTTACATTATGCAGAGCCCAACAAATGCAGACCCCCCTGAGGTGGGCCAAGGTGTCTCCATGGAACATTGGCAATTCCTAAGCGACCAACTCACTGTCACACAAAGACTTTCTAATTTGTTTCTCTGGGAAGCTCCTGTGGCACCATCTACCCTGGTCCCAGTGCCTATAAGTAACCCGGGACCATGTATTCCACCAACCAACCGGTACGACGTGGATCCCCTAGCTTGTCAAGGGTTCCTGAATCAGTGTGACGTCCAATTTGAGATGTCCCTGTTCCACTTCCCTACTGGTCGTACTAAGGTGGCCTACGTCTATGCCCTACTCACTGGCGACGCACTCGCTTGGGCTTCTCCCCTCTGGGAACACAGACCAGATATAACCAAAGATTATTCCAAATTCCGGCATGCGTTCCAACAGGTTTTTGACATACCAGCGCGTAGGGAGACTGCCGCTTCCTTGTTTCATCTCTCTCAGGCTCGTAGGTCAGCTGCAAGATACACGGTGGAGTTCCGCACCATCGCTGCAGAAACCCAGTGGAATGATGAAGCGCTCACTACGGCAAACTGGCACGGTTTGTCCAAATCTCTCAAAGATGACCTTGCAGCTCACGCCCGGCCTTCATCCCTCAAGGAACTCATTGCCCTCAGTATCCGGATGGATCAGCGTACTCAGGAACGACACCACGAGCGCCACCGTTCTCATTCTCTTTCATCCTTGCTTGTTTCTCCTAGGTCTCCTCCATTGGCCCTCCCTGCGTTGGACGCCCTGGAACTGATGCAAATCGGTATTCAAAAGTTTCGGGCCGCTGAGAGAACGCGACGCCGTGAGGAGGGTCTCTGCTTCTACTGCGGTTCCCCAGAACACCAACTTCATCACTGCCGCTTGAAAACGGGAAACGGGAACGCCCAGTAAAGGTAGAGGGGCTTCTACTGGGTACTATTTCTCCTTGCCCCTCTCTCCCTAAGGATCTACCGAAGAAAATATTCCTCCCCATAACTCTCGTGGGTCCAGATCTTCAAGTAGAGGTTGAAGTCTTCATCGATTCCGGGTCTGGTGGCAACTTTCTTGATCACGCCTTCACTTGCAGCAAACAAATACCGTTAGTCAAGAAATAGTCACCCATCGGCCTGGAGGCCATTGACAATCGACCGCTTCAACCAGCCTTCATCATTTGGGAGTCTATTCCACTTACCCTGACCACCGCGGATGGTCATACTGAGGTAATGGTCTTTGATGTTTTCCACTCCGCTACTGTCCAGGTTATTCTAGGATTGCTGTGGCTTCAGCTGCACAACCCGCGTATAGATTGGACCAATGTTTTGCCGATCCAATAGGCTGATACTGCAGAGAAGACGGTTTCTCCTTCTGTTGCCGTGCTCACTTGCCTCGACACCACCTCATCTCCCTACTTTGCTTTGCCGAAGGTATACCATGAATACTTAGATGTCTTCAATAAAATCCAGGCTGAGATGTTACCCCCTCATCACTCTTATGACTGTCCCATTGATTTGATTCCTGGAACCATACTCCCTAAGTCCAAGTCTTATCCCCTAACTGTGCCCCACACGGAAGCGATGACGTCATACATCCAGGAGAATCTTAAGAAGCGGTTCATTCGAAATTCTACCTCCCCCGCCGGGGCAGGCTTCTTCTTCGTGAAAAAGAAGGATGGCCCCTTGAGACCCTGTATCGACTTTCGTGGGCATAACAAGATTACGGTAAAAAAACGTTACCCCTTTCTTTGATTTCAGAACTCTTCGACCATCTACAAGGTGCCTCTATATTCTCCGAACTCGATTTAAGAGAAGCCTACAACCTTATTCGTATAAGGGACGGGGACGAATGGAAAACCGCGTTTAACACGCGTTCGGGACATTGAGTATTTAGTGATGCCGTTCGGCCTATGCAATGCCCCTGCTGTTTTCCAAGAGTTCATGAACGATATCTTCCGGGACATTTTGGGAAAATTTGTCATCGTATATTTGGACGACATCCTAACTTTCTCCAAAAGCTTGGAGGAGCACATTCGCCATACCAAACTGGTACTCTCTCGGCTTTGTGCTAATCGCCTCAACGCGAAATATGGAGAAATGTCTTTTCCATCAATCTTCCACAGCTTTCTTAGGCTATATAATCTCCGACAAAGGCTTCACCATGGACCCTGAGAAATTGAAGTATGTACTTGACTGGCCGTTGCCAAATTTCCTCAAGGCCGTGCAGCGCTTCCTTGGCTTCGCTAATTACTACCGGAAATTCATCCGTAATTTCTCCACTATTGCTCTACCCATCACTTCCTTGACCAAGAAAGGTGCTGATCCGACTGTTTCGTCCCCCGAGGCCATAAAAGCCTTTGACTTTCTCAAGAGAGCCTTCGTGTCAGCCCCCATCCTTCAGCATCCAGATACTTCCCTTCCTTTTACTCTAGAAGTAGACGCCTCAGATGTGGGAGCCGGCGCAGGGCTTTCTCAGAGATCTTCCCCACAGGAAAAACTCTATCCTTGTGGATTCTTTTCCAGGAACTTCTCTTCGGCCGAGAGAAATTATGATGTCGGGAATCGTGAGCTTCTGGCCATCAAGTTGGCCCTCCAAGAATGGAAACATCTCCCCGAGGGTACCAAGGATCCAGTAGCCATCCTCACGGACCACAAAAACTTATTGTACATTGAGGGAGCTCGTCAGTTGGGATCTCGTCAAGCTCATTGGGCTTTGTTCTTTTCACGGTTCAATTACACAATTTCTTATATTCCTGGAACCAAAAATATCAAGGCTGACGCCCTGTCTCGTCAGTTCTCCACGGCGAACGAATCTAATGAATCTTCGGAGTCGATTCTACACGCTAGAGAGGCGGCCGACCTGAGTCTAAATCGGCTAGATTCACGGCTCTCAGATAATCCTGGTCAGGTACGTTTGATTTGGATCAGACCAATACGTCTGCAGAGTATCTGTCCCCGTCCAGATTACTTTCCTACGTAGGTAGTGCATGCACTGAGAAAAATCACACTGACACAGGAGTTCAGAATGATAATGTCTGCGTTTTATTACTACAGCCTGTGTCTCTATATAGAGGCTGCAGGGGGGGGATTGTATGCAAAAGGAGCTCTCTCAGGTCTAAAGGTTTTGTGTAAATACACATGTCAGTGTCTCATTGGTTCTTGTTGGGTCTTTTCCTTGTATGTTCTTGTTGTTGTAGTTTATAGTCTTGTTATTGCAGTTTTTGGACACATCAGCATTTGAGTGGAATTCCTGGGTGCCATCTTGATTTCATAGTTGATGGGAGGGGGAGCTGCGGTAGCCATTTTGAGTAAGGAATCATAGCAAGGTACACATTACAGATGAAGAAATAGGCATTTTATCCAATCCATCACAGTCCCCCCTTGAAATGTCTATTTCTGAGTCTGTCCCTAGATGTATACTAACTCATCTGTCCAGATGTGCCTGGGAACTTTTTTGTGCTGTACGTTAGACGAGTCATGGCTTGTCCATGACCCCCCTTGCCACAGACTTTGCACATAAGGAAGTCAGATGCTGTCCCTATGGATTTATACTATTGTACTTAACTGGGAGGGACCGTAACGGAGTAAATGGACCATCTTCCGAGAGTGGAGTATTATTATCTGACTGCAGAAAAAAGGTAGGCGTGCTATTGTCAAAAACTTTGGTCATGAACTTTTTAAAATATGGGAGAACACAGCAGACAATAATCACAGGCAAGGCAAAAATAATAACTATTGCGATGCCTATTTGGGCAAGAATCTTTTGCCATCCTGTCTTTCCTTGCTAGACCATTTTGTGGTCGGTATCCCCAATCTGTTCCCATGTTCCATCCTACTGCTCCCCAGTAATCACATTCATGTCCCCAATAACTGTCTGTGATACATATATATGTAGCCCTAGAGTCTGGAGTGTCTCAGTATATATTACACTGCCAATGCGTTGAGGGGCAGCTGACAATATTACAATAATCAAAGGAGAAGGTAGCTACATGAGTATTGGATGAATTATACCAAAATGTGACTACCCCTTCATGTTGGGTGATAGCAATCTCTTGTGCCCCCCCTAGACCCAACAAGCAAAAGATATATAGCATCATTTTCCTTCTGAGGTGTCCTCGTTGGGAGCTGGAACCTTCTTGCAATTAGAGGCATGTATCCAGGTGTTCTTGCCAGCTAGTTTGACTGATGTGGCTGTGGTCAACAGAACTTGGAAAGGACCATCATATCTGGGCTCTAGGGTGTGTTTCCTTACAAATCTCTTCACGAGCACCCAGTCTCCAGGCACGAGTTTATGAGTCCCGGTATCTAGATCTGGATCTGGAATAGAAGAAAACACTCGACCATGTATATTGGTTAGTTCTTGCGCTAGGGCAGTTACATATTTGGTCAAAACATCAGACTGCATGTGTAACTGCTGTGGGTAGTAACAACCAAGTTTGGGGGCAGTACCAAACAGTATCTCAAATGGGGATAGAGCATGTTCCCCTCGTGGGGTGTATCGAACACTGAACAAAGCAATGGGTAGACTATCTGGCCAGGGCATATTTGTTTCCTGGGCCATTTTCAACATTCTAGTTTTCAGTGTGCCATTCATTCTTTCTACCTTTCCGCTACTCTGGGGATGGTATGGGGTGTGGAAAGCAAGGGTGTCCCTAGCGCGGACCAAATTTCTTTAGCTAGCGTAGCAGTGAAAGCGGGGCCTTGGTCGCTTTCTATTACTTCAGGTACCCCATATCTACAAACCACCTCTGTCAGGAGTTTTTTTGCTGTTGTTTTCGGAGTGAGATTGGTGACAGGATAGGCTTCTGGCCATCCTGAAAACATATCTACAATTACTAACGCATATTCAAAATGGCCCGACTTTGGCATCTGAATATGGTCAATCTGGATACGCTGGAAAGGGTATAAGGGCCTTGCAAGGTGTTTCTGCGGTGGTTTTTCCACACGTCCGAGGTTACACTTTGCACAAATTGTACATGATTTGCAGAAATTACTAGTCATTGGGGTAATTCCAGGCGCCACATAGTATTTGTCGATCAGTGCATTCATAAGAGTCTTCGAGAGATGTGCTGCTCCATGTGCCCATTGTACCACAGCAGGATACAGTGCCCGTGGCAGACAAAGTTTCTTTTTGTACTCGTAAATTCCTTCTTGGGGTGATGCACCTCTTTTCTTCCTTTGTTGCAGATTCTTGCAACTTCTTCAGATATTCTCGATTCACTGGGAGGTTCTGCATTAACGGAACCATCCTTGTTGTGTCCACTCGATCTTCCACTTCTCGTATCCCGCTGGCAGCTTGTTTTGCCGCAGCATCCGCCAGATGGTTTCCTCTGGCTTCTTCTGTGTTCAATTTCCCATGGGCTTTTACCTTCAGGATGGCCACATGGCTTGGAAGGAGTAGGGCGTCCATCAGAGCTTGTATGGCTGAGCTGTGTTTCACTGGTGTTCCTGCTGCTGTCAGAAATCCCCTGGTTTGCCAAATGACGCCAAAATCGTGTGCTACACCAAAGGCATATCTAGAGTCAGTGTAGATATTTGCCGTATGTCCTTCTGCCAGTTTACACGCTGCAGTGAGAGCTTGTAGTTCGGCCTCTTGTGCGGATGCTGTTGACGATAGTGTGCTTGCCAGTAGGACTACAGAGTCTGTGGTGACAGCATAACCCGTATGGTAGGTGCCTTGTTGATCAGCATATCGAGAACCATCCACAAACAGGATTAGATCTGGGTTCTGTATTGGCGTTTCACTCACAGTGGGCAGATGAGCTGTTTCTAGCTTCATGAGTTCAAAGCAATCATGGGGTATGTCGACTCCAGCTGTGCTTTGTTCTTGTTCGTGTCCCTGCACATCTCCCCCCTCGGGAAGTGGAAGAAGAGTGGAGGGGTTAAGCACTTGACACCGGAGAAGGGTGACATTGTCTGGAATGAGAAGCGAGCATTGCAACCTGAGGTGTCTGGCAGCGGACAGATGTTTTGGCTGTGTCTGATTGAGAATAGCAGCAATGTCATGTGGTGCCAGGAGAATGAGATCATGCCCTAGAACGATATCCGAAGTTTTATCCAGCAGTGCTTGTGCAGCAAAGACAGCATGAAGACAGGACGGTCCACCACGAGCCACAGCATCGAGACGGCTGGAGTAATAACCAATAGGTCGACATCGGCCAGCGTGTGGCTGCGTTAACACTCCAGTTGCATGTCCATTTCGTTCTAATACGAAAAGCTTGAAGGGTAAATCATAGTCTGGGAGGCCCAAGGCAGGGGCAGAGGATATTACCTGTTTGAGAACAGTGAAATTCTTGGAAGCCTCTGGGGTCATCTGGAAGGGATTTGTTGTTAAGACATCGTACAATGGTTGCATCATTTACTGCTTGAAGATCTTGAACCATTCTATACTTATCAGGTTCACCCTTCGCGGTGCGTTTCTTCACAGGGAAAAGAGGGGTATTGCAGGGTGAGGTGCAAGGTATTAATGCGCCATTTGCAAGGAGAGCCTTAACATGTTTCGTGATAGCATCAGCTTGTGCTTTCTTTAGTGGGTATTGCGGTTTACGGGGAAGCGGGGCCCCTTTTTCCTGAGTCACATCCTGTATGTTGATGGCATGGTCAGCCAGCTTTTCCCTGGCCCAGTCACGTAATTGGTCACGAAAGTCCACCCCGGAGGCATATGTATCATCGTCTGTCACCATAGCGTCCGGCAGGCTTTTTCTCATTATGGGCCAGTATGCTTCCCCCCCCTTAATCTCGCATAAGCTAACCAAATCCCGTCGAGCTGCTGAATATGGTTTTTGAATCTGGGCACTCTACGATAAAAGGGCATAGGCTGTTTCTCTGGGTCTGGTAGGGTGTTTACCAGGGAGGCGGCTTGAGGGGGGGTGAAGGTGACATACATTATTGGGGAGCCTTCTACCTGCTTTGGCGTCTGCCCATATAACCTTGGGCCGCGGTCGGGTACTGGGGGGGGGGGGGGTCTGGGGTTAGGGTTCCAGGTCATGTTCACCTCCTGTGCAGCGGCCCGTGACTCACTATCTGAGTCAAAACTATAGGGCGCACTGTAGTGGACACTGCTGCTGGGTCTGTGTGCTATTGTTGTGTCAGGGTAGACTTGAATCCCTACCACTGGGGCAGTGGTTGTTTGGGGTGAAAGGGCTGGCATCAGGGGCATTAGGGGCGCAGTCGGGGTGTAATAGGAACCATCCGCCTGCAGCACAGGATATAGTTGTGCTGCATGGGCAGTCAAGGTTGGTTTGTCATTCGTGGGCGGGGTAGTGGGTTGTATAGGTGGGGGTGCTGCTGGTGTTGGGAGCGAAGGTAACAAAGGAGTGAGTATAGGTGAATCAGTCACACGGGGACGCTGCGCACCACAATTAAAACAATCTTCCCTGTATTGGGGGTTTCCGGTGCCACACGCGCGCTATACTCCCCACCACGCTAACACACGTGGATGATAGGAGACACAACGGAGACAGCCCCAGCGCGTGGGACTGATCTCCCAGGACTGAGACTGCCCTTTCACTTCCCATGTGATGCCCTACTGCTTTGATCAACGTTAGAATCGGGGATTATTAAAGAATTTGTACATGTAAGTTATTACTATTTTTTATTTGTGGTAATACAAATTACATCTCTCATCTTGGTGCGCTTTTGTGTTTTTTCTCTTTTTCTGCTGTCTTCAGCAGGTTGTTATCACTCAAAATTCCTCTCTTTTCTTTCAATATTTTTCGCCACATTTCTGGCTGCAATCTACTTTTTTTTTTTTCCTCACTTGTTATTATATTAACTTCTGTCCTGGCAATGATAAAATAAATGCAGCGGGGACCCTTCTGTCCCTCAACAGAATTCTTTTGACCCATATTAACGTAAGGTATGTTTCCCTGTGGGATTCAAAAACACACAAGACGGCGCTCACTGAGCTTATCAATCCCACAGAAAAAGACCCCTCTGTCATTTAAACATCTGCGCAATTTCCGTATCTTTTGCACATTCCTTTACAGGAAAAACGTTTTTTTTTTGGCGCGGTCTGTGCTGCTGTTGTTCGCATTCTCTTTCTAGTTGCCATTAGAACAGAAGGAAAAAGAATATTTTCTGGTTTTAAAAGACCCATTCGTGTGGCCAGTACGAACAAACCTTTTAAATAAATTTTTACCAGTTGCAGGGTTACTCCCATTCTCTTCCGTTCTGCTCTCTCTCTTTCCGCCACTAGGTGGCAGGCTAAGACTCCTTTCTCAGTCTTACTTGCCTGTGTTCCCATGGTTTTTTTTTCCCACTTATAACACTTTCTGTCCCTTCCAAACAATATACACATTTTCTAATTGTATCCCAATTTCTGCATATAAACCTTTCATAAAAATAACCCTCAATATCTACTTCCTCAACACCATCATATGCCTTGATTATCTATCAGCAAATTTACTTGCCTATTTCTTTCCTATTCACTTTTTCTTTTTTACTGCAAAGCGTACGTTAATGCGGAAAAAACAGGAGTTCGGGCAGTTTAACGTCTAGGGGTTATCGCCCAAGTAACTGTGGGCTATCTCTTTTTTACTCTCAACAATCCCCACCCGTCCTCATGAATTCTCAACACTAATACACAAACACATTTTGGACATAACATACAACTTGATTACGAGAGAGAGGAAAAGGTTGTTCAGGAATCAGTCGGCAGGATTCCGCACTGTTACCAACCGTAACGCGCACCTTTAACACCCCTCCCTCTGCAACGCGCCAACCACGCAGTCACTACAGGGATCATGTGTTCCTCTCTGAACCGACTTTCCCTTACCCCCCCCTTTCCCCTCCTTCCACCAAGTTTACAACGTACAATGACAAGACCCCTAGTCAGCCGGCAAAAAATCCTACTCCACTTCGGGCTCCCACTTCCGGCACTGACTAACACATATAACATATAAACATATACCGGGTGACAGATAGTCTAGGTAACAGGTTCGAGTTTAAAACAGGCTCTGGGCAAGATATCTACCTGTCTTTAGGTGACCTTCGGAGAGCCGTATGAGACACAGAAATAGACCAACAGTGGAGACAGTGCGTATTGGTAGATAATAAATGTTATCCTACCGTACTCCAGAGGTGATCAGTCTCCTGCCGCGTCCGCATTTGGTCCACCTCGGTCCCTCTGTGCACAGCTGTCTGTTGGTTCACAACCCAGGCCCCACATTGGGCGCCAGATTATTTGGATCAGACCAATACGTCTGCAGAGTATCTGTCCCCGTCCAGATTAGTTTCCTACGTAGGTAGTGCATGCACTGAGAAAAATCACACTGACACAGGAGTTCAGATTGATAATGTCTGCGTTTTATTACTACAGCCTGTGTCTCTATATAGAGGCTGCAGGGGGGGGATTGTATGCAAAAGGAGCTCTCTCAGGTCTAAAGGTTGTGTGTAAATACACATGTCAGTGTCTCATTGGTTCTTGTTGGGTCTTTTCCTTGTATGGTCTTGTTGTTGTAGTTTATGGTCTTGTTATTGCAGTTTTTGGACACATCAGCATTTGAGTGGAATTCCTGGGCGCCATCTTGATTTCATAGTTGATGGGAGGGGGAGCTGCGGTAGCCATTTTGAGTAACTAATCATAGCAAGGTACACATTACAGATGAAGAAACAGGCATTTTATCCAATCCATCACACGTTTTTTTGTTTTTTTTGCCCGGAGTGCATTGTGTTATTTTAGCGCTCGTGATATTAGCATTTTATTCTCGCTGCCTGCAATACTGCAATGCCGTGTAAAAACTCAGGGGGGCATTTGCGAGCTGTTGTCTTGGAAGTCTAATACCTTTGCGGTTCATCCTACGTCAGTACACAGTCTGTGTGTGCGGGTGCAGTAATTGTAAATTTGCATATTTAAAGTATACATGCATTTGCAGTGCTGTACTGTACAGTACTGTACACTGGCGACACACTTTATTCGAGCTCGGCTAATCCCACGAATTCGGGTATACCCGGGTGTATTGAGGTTTGTGACTGTTTTCTGCCCGAGTGCATTGGGTTATTTTCCAGGCAGGGATTGAAGCATTTTATTCCCGCTGGCTGCAATACTGCACAGTATATATATATATACTGCATTACAATTCATGAATTTATGCCATCTGGTAGACACGCGAAGCATTGCAGCCTATTAAATCCTAATCATTATCATTTAACAGATCAGCCGACCGTCAGCCAGGCATGAACCCAGGCTGGGAAGGCAAACGCAACGGGGCTTGTCAGAGGTGAGGAGCGGCGCATTCCAGGTATCTGCCAGGTACATACTGGGTATTTGCTCGAATAAAGGGTGTCGGTGCAGTATGTCTCATTTGAAAATTGTTGAAACGCATAGGCGTGTACAGTATTGTAACAGTGTCACATTTCGGCATATACAGCGCTCTCCCCTCGCTCAGGATAATTAACTGCACTGCAGGGTATTTCAACTTTTTATCTTCTCTACAATGCAGTACATCTCTCCCACACCATTCCTATGAACGTGTGTCTGGTTTCAATCACATTCCTGCTTGACAGCAGGTGATTACTGAGCATGCGCCTGTAACTTCGCCCACCACTGCTTGCTTTTTTTATTCAATTTTTTTGTTTTCCTTCACAAGCCTGCAAAAACCATCTTGATACTGTATTACGATATTCAATCTGTGCTGTAGCTTTTGACTGCGACCCTGTGCGTTTGACTGCACATGGTTGATTTGTGTGCTTTTTACGTACTGTATTTGGGGGTGTAGGGATCATATTATTTTGATGAACTGCCTTTTGAAATTAAAGTACAGTATGTCATTATCTTTGAACTTCATGCAGCTGTACCCTGTAGCCTCCTCCCCCATGAACACACACAAGGCTCGCTCAAAGATTTGAAACTCGACAGAGTCATTAATTTTCTGAAGCTTGACATTGTGTTCTTAATCCTTCCATAGCCTAGCTAAAAAGCCTCACTGTGCCTGCATGTAATCCTCTTTGAGATGGGAGCTAGCTGATTACTGCGCATGACTCACCCAACCCCCCCCCCCCTCCAACCCTTTGAGGCTTTGTTTGCGTTAACGCTTTGGAAAAATCCCTTCTCGAATTTGATATGTAAATCTGATTTGCATAGCACTCTGACAATTGAGAGTTAAAAAACCATTAACTGATTCATGTTTTTTCATTCATTCTTTTTCTTTGGTGTACTGTAGGTGTGGGGGGGGGGGGGGGTTGTTGTCAATGAATATGATTAGCATGAATGTAAATAAATATTTATTTTACCAGGAACAAAAAAAATAAATATAAAACGCTTGCCATTGTGTTTTTAATCAGTCCCTAGCAGAGCATCACCTCTCTATGCAACTGCGTGTAATCCTCTTTGGGATGGGAGCTAGTTGATTACTGCGCATGCGCCTCTAACTTCACCCACCACTGCTTGCTTGAGTGAGTGACCAAAAAATAAATTTATTCTAATTTTTTATTGTTATTTTATCCACAAGCCTGCAAAACCCATCTTGATATTACGATATTCAATCTGTGCTGTAGCTTTTGACTGTGACCCTGTGCGTTTGACTGCACATGGTTGATTAGTGTACTTTTTATGTACTATATTTGGGGGTGTAGGGATCAAATTATTATGATGAACTGCCTTTTGAAATTATGTTATTTCTTTGAACTGCTGCACAGCTAATCCTTCATGCAGCCCCTTCCCCCACGCACACACACACAAGGCTCGCTCAAGGATTTGAAACTCTTATCGACAGACACCTCCACAGAGTCATTCATTTTCTGAAGCTTGTCATTGTGTTTTTAATCCGTCCCTAGCCGAGCGTCACCTCACTGCATCTGCGTGTAATCCTCTTTGAGATGGGGGATAGCTGATTACTGCGCATGACTCACCCAACCCCCCCCCCCTCCAACCCTTTGTGGCTTTGTTTGTGGTAACGCTTTGGAAAAATCTCTTCTTGAATTTGATATGTAAATCTGATTTGCACAGCACTGTGAGAATTGAGAGTTAAAAAACCATTAACTGATTCATGTAGTTTTGTCGTTCATTCTTTTTATTTGGTGTACTGTAGGTGTGTGTGTGTGTTGTCAATGATTATGATTAGCAGGAATGTAAATAAATATTTATTTTATTTTATCAGGAACCAAAAAATACAAATATAAAAATAATCATGAATAATACATACACTGGCGATACACTTTATTCGAGCTTGGCTAGTCCCACGAATTCGGGTATACCCGGGTGTATTGAGGTTTGTGACTGTTTTCTGCCCGAGTGCATTGAGTTATTTTCCAAGCAGGGATTGAAGCATTTTATTCCCGCTGGCTGCAATACTGCACAGTATATATATATATACTGCATTACAATTCATGAATTTATGCCATCTGGTAGACACGCGAAGCATTGCAGCCTATTAAATCCTAATCATTATCATTTAACAGATCAGCCGCCCATCAGCCAGGCATGAACCCAGGCTTGGAAGGCAAAGGCAACGGGGCTTGTCAGAGGTGAGGAGTGGCGCATTCCAGGTATCTGCCAGGTACATACTGGGTATTTGCTCGAATAAAGTGTGTCGGTGCAGTAATGCAGTCTTTATTAAGTTCTTCTGGCAGATTGACATTGGATAAACCTTTATAAAACATTTGTAAAACATGGATAAACATGAATAATGCACATTTATAATAATATTATTTAATAATACATCATGTATAATATATATATAAAGTAATATAATTGTTTCCGTCTTTATCTTCTTCCTCATTCTGGGTACAGTACAGTAGTTCATTGAGAGAGTAGAGGTTTTGTGTACATCATTACTGCTGTTTATATACTGTACACTTGACTGTACAAACAGATTAGACTGCTCACAACACCCCCCTCCCCCCAGGCCATCCTTTTTTCCTGAAAAGACAAGAAAACAAAAAATTAGTGCAGTTATGTGCGTACTGTATTATGGCATTGTGTGATGTGTAGTACTACTGTAGATGGCTGGTGCTGCTTTCACTGGAAAGAAAAAAATTGAGCAGTTAGTAGGCAGTTCGTACTGTCAAACTAGTCTATACTGGAACTACTGTATACTCTGACTACTGTTAAATACTATGTAACCAGGTGGCTGGTGCTGCTCTCTCTGGAAAGAAAAAAATTGAGCAGTTACTGTACTGTAGGTGCATACTGTATTATGGCATTATGGCATTGTGTATGCAGTTAGTACTGTCAAACTAGTCTATACTGTAACTACTGTATACTCTGACTATTAGGAAAGAAAAAATCTGTGCCATACTTACCTGTATCATACTGTACTTACAATACTACAGTACAGTACTACTTTCCTGATGCTTGCCCATTACGCGCGATCACAATGGGCAACACAGTCGCAATATAGTCTATATATTTATTGCAGCGTTCCACAGTGAGTACATCGTTACAAAAACTCAATATGCCTTTCGTCAACTCATCCTTTTTGGAGGGTTTCACCACTTTCCGGATATGGTCCTTCAGCTGATGCCAGACCATTTCGATCGGATTGAAGTCTGGCGATCTGTCATTGGAAAAAAAGGACAATTAGCTAAAGAGATACAGTACACAGTAAAAACAGTGGGAAAAAAATGAGCCATGGTTACCGCACTTACTCCGCTGGCGTCTTCACCCAGTTGATACCGCGCTCAAGGATATGCGCTGTTGACGCGGTGTGCTTCGGATCGTTTTCCTGGTAGAAACGGTGACCATCCGGGAACTCGCGTGTGATGTATTCCACTATCTCAAGCACAATTTTGTCTTGGAAGAAAGCTTTATTCATGATTCCTATAACAAGAAAAGAAAAGTGCTCAAAAAACTGCACACTAGTACAGTACAGTGCATAAGGCTACATTATATTTTACCTTCAAAGATGATAATGCATCCTGGTCCACGCCTAGAGATGGCACCCCACACATGCANNATCTTCAACTGTGTTTTTTTGTTTTGGCCACGGCTTCATAGATATGCGCCCCTTTATTCTGGAATGCAAAGTGGCAAATCTCTCCCAGCGATACAGTAGACTCGTCGTGAAGACAATCCATGGAAGTTTCCCCCACTATCGATCCATGCCTGGGCTGGACCACTCTTTTGATTTTGGTGGTAGAAAGGGTGGGTGATAGACAGCACTCTGACACATGACTCACAAGGTTGCAGGGGCACGAACAGGAAGAGACCCTAATTCCCTTCAGAAGTCACTAACAAACAAAGAGATAGTACCAGCACTCTCTGTATCACAGCTATAGATTAGGCGGAAACCAGTGTAGGAAGAATAATTTAATAACCTAATAATACACTGAAAATATAGCACAATAGCCAATACGCCAATGCAAGAATTAATATCACCATAGAGAAAATCAAAAATTAAAGGGGTAGAGGGAAAAAGAGAAGGGGAAAAAACATGAAAGAAAAGGAAAAATCACAAAAGGGAAAAAGGAAAGCAAACTAGGGGAGCGACGTTTCGGGGTGACCTCGTTTCGAGGGAAGATGAAGAGGTCACCCCTCAAACGTCGCCCCCTAGTTTGCTTCCTTTTTCCATTTTGTGATTTTTTCCTTTTCTTTCATGTTTTTCCCCTTCTCCTTCTTTCCCCTCTACTCCCTTTAATTTTGTATTGGCTTTTGTATTTGTATTGGCTATTGTTGCTATATTTTCAGTTTATTATTAGTGTTATTAAATTATTCATTCCCTACACTGGCATTGGCCTATATCTATAGCTGTGAGCAGAGAGTGCTGTACTATCCTTGGTTTGTTAGTACTCTTTTGATTTTGTTTGCGTCCTATCGTGGGGTACGCTCTGTATAACAAGGAATAAATCATTTTAGCGGTAGTACAGTTTCCTAAACAACACTTTTACCTCCTGTCCTGTCCAGTATTAACCTCACACGTCCATATTTCCATCAATGCTGCGTCTCATCTTCTTATTGCTGGTCTCGGATCAAGTGAGATTGATTTCCTGCGAGTGTATTTGACCTTTAATGCACTCTCTCATCATTCTCCTCACTTATTTTCTCCACCAGAAGAGTTGTCTCCCTACAATGTAAAGAAAAACTCTGGTACAGTGCGACACACTTTATACTTACCTGGCAGTGCCGACAGCCGGGAGGTGTACCGGCTTGCTGGTTTATTTCCTCGGCGTGCCGCCGTCATCGATGCGGGTCACGCTTCATCGGGAGCGTGCGCGCATGGCGGCGAGTGCCCAGGGCTCCCCGAGGAAGCCCTGGTGTCCCGCGATGTGGGGATTGCGGTGGGGGGCTCTGGGGGACCCGGCGGACCCGGAGAGGGGAGTGGGAAGCCCTGATCGGAGAACCGATCCTCCGAGGCTCCTCCGGCGTGCGCCTGGACCCCTCGGCGCGCGCCCGTTTCTGTTGCGGCCGAACCGGCAAAGGTAAGAATAAACTCGGCCGCAACAGTAAGTTACAGTGCAGTAGCATTACAAATTACAGCACAGTTCTACAGTATCAATATGCAGCAATATAAAAAATATATACTTTTGTTGTATATAAATAAATTGAAATAACAAATATTAGAGACTAGATAAACAGTACACATTATTGTTCTATTAATATGCAGCAATATAAAAAATATATAGACTGTTGTAATATAAATATAAAATATATATATCCTGTTGTAATATAAATATAAAAATATATATACTGTTGTAATATAATATAAATATAATAACTATATATACTGTTGTAATAGTAATATAAAAATATATATACAGTACTGTTGTAATATAAATCTACCGAAATAACAAAATATATAGATACAGTACTGTAGATCTACAGTACATATTTATAATAAATATAAAATTAAGTTGAATATTATACTTACTCGTTAGTTACCCTTGGTGCCCTTTTCGTTCTCGGTTTTTCCTGTGCATGATAGCTCACGGTGGTTATGCAGGACAACGATTTCAAAGTAGCTAACCACATTGAATAGCAGCAATTCGTGTCCGCTCGTGTACACTCCTTAATTTCATGCGTGATCTCCTTGGAAATCTTTTTAACTGGCATTTCTGCGAGTAGAAAGAAATACAAACACAAGAATGTATATTCGTGTTTAGTCGATGTGTATTCAATGTCAGTGAATCCACAAAATGGATGGTGTATTTATACGGTAATGACTCAATTAGAGTACGCCCACTTTTAAAACCTGTACCTCGTCGCCATGCATAAAAGGTTCACACACTTCGCATAGCCAACCACTCGTGATCTTTATCTGAACTTGCCCTTGTCCAGATTCTGCTTGTGTGCCATCTGCTTCCATGGATCAACCCCGATTTCTACGGACGCAGAACCCCACTCGCCTCTGCCGTGCCTGTCTGCAGAAAAAGCAAAAGGCGGTTGCCGTTTCCATGCCAAGGCCAAAGCGACAGGCTAGGCCAATGAGAAAACCTTCTGCTGACCAAAGGCTAAGGGTTTTATAGACGTCAGCCTTATTATGTCAAGAGAAATACGGTGATGTACCTCAACGCAAAAATGGCAGCAACCCATCGAACCCGCAGACCACTTTCCTCCCATACGCTTCGCGACTCTGCCGCCGCTGTCCCAGAAATCTTAGCCCTCTTCTCAACTCCTCGTCCTCGACGCTGCGGCCGCCCTCCTGGAAACCACAGGCCATCTTCTCCAGTTCTATTCGACCCGCTGCCACGGGTGTCTCTGAAATCCACGGGTCATTTTCCTCTTTGCGCTTAGACGACTCTGCGCTTCTTGCCCGGAAATCCAGAGGTCACTTTCTCCATCCCCTTCGCCGACGTGCGCCGCTCTCCTCTACACCGGATATCCACAGGTCACCTCCCCCACCCTTCTTCTGACGACGCTGCCCGCTTCTCTCCATGGAACCCCCCATCTCATCCTCCGTACACCCATCCCCCAAGATGTCCACAACGCCATGCACAAGAAGCACTCTTAGACCCAATGCTGAATAGGATATGTGTGGATACCCCGTGGACTCCATTATGCTGACAAATATGATCTGCTTCTTCAGACCATGATATATGGAGCAACGGATGCTACATATGGATCACAGGAGATCATGTATGGAGAAGATAGAGGCTGACATAGCGGGGATACTCATTTGTTCGTTGTTCATGCCCCTGTTTCCCCGACGCCGGAGCAGAGGGTGGCATGGATGTGATGAATGGAGCATCGACACCCTTCCATCACCAAGCGCACCCCCTCACACCAGAAGATTTAGTGTACAGGTATGCCGTTGAGGGGACATGACAACACGGCAACCAAGACAGAGGAAAAGCTTCCTCCCAGACAACCTACCCTACGCCCGCCACCACAAGCACACCCGGTCACAGAATACCTACATTTGCTAGCATCGATACGGTGCCAACATCACCCTGCGCGATCTGCCACCGGCACTCAGTAGAAGTATAGGGTGATGGGCTGGTGCACCCCACAATTATGCCTTGTTCATTTTTAAAGCACATGTGTCCTACTTTGATGTACTGCTAGTGGCCGTTCAAAGTGAACTACGAAGGAATCGCGTAAAAAAGCGCTCTCCTGACAATTTAAGAAGACCATTCTGGAGGAATTGCGGCGCTTTTATTCAATTACAGATCCTGTAATGAAAGGCGTTCGATACTGCATTAATGGCATTTTTGCGCCATGCAAGGCATCGCCATTGTAGGACAATCTGGTGGGGTAGCATTTGAGTGGGTGTTCAACTGTTGAAAATGTTTGGGAATGTTTTGTTCCAGTCCCCGAGGCTGCAAACAGGCCCGTTTCAAGGTTGCCTGAAAACTGGGCCTGTTTGCTGACCTCGAGGATTGTAGTGGTGTGCACGCCTGACTGACTGTTTCTGCCACCATCCCACTGCAAATGTTTTTGACTTGCCGTTCTTGTGTAAAGAAATGTTCCATTTTGTATATTTTTGAACTAAAGAATTTTTTTTAATCACGATAAGACCATACTGTTGTGCTGAACTGTACTGTACAATGTTTTGACCTGCTTGTACTTAAATAAAGGAGATGTTGTTTTGTGTGTTTTTTAACTTGTATTTATACAGAAATGTTTTAAACTTGCTGTACACACACATGTCCTGCACATTTTCCAGTCCCCAAGGCCCGCTAAACAGGCCCTGGTTTTCAAAGGTTACCCTGAAAAATCCGGGCCTTGTTTGCTGGCCCTCGGGACTGTAGTGGTGCAGCGGCCTGCCTACTGACTCTGTGCTGTTCTGGGCATTGCACAAACAGACCATACACCATCTTCTTGCACAACACAACAAAAACACAAGGCGGGTTTGGTTTTGGTTATGTGGGACCGAGGGGGGGGAGGGGTGGGCGAGAGGGGGAAAAGATGACGAGAGGCAATAGGGAGGGGGATTGGTGTTCGGGGTGTGGGGTGGTGCTTTTGTGTTTTTTGTGTTTTGTGTTTTTTTTTGGTTGTTGTGGGGTTTTTTTTATTTTGGTTTAGGGGGGAAGGGGGCGCGGGGAGGCGTGAAGGGAGGGAGCTGTCGGTCGCGTCAGGACGGAAGGGGGGATGTGCGAACGGGGGGTTGGAGGTGGGATCTACCCACGAAGAATCACAGCCTTGGGGGAAGACCAGTTGCGGTTGGGTTCTTTTATGAAAGACGATTGGTTGTGGCGCTCGTGGCCGGTGGTGTTTGTTTCCGTGTCTACGTTTTTGCTTAGTCTGTTGGTTACTGAGATTAGGGTTTGTGTGGTTATAGGTTGGATTAAGTATGTATTGTTGATTGGGTTGGGGAGGGGGGATTTGATTGGTGGGGTGAGTGTTTTGGTTTGGTGTTGTCTTTTTTTTGTGTCGGGTGTGTGGTGGGGATTTGTGGGGTTATTGTGGTGCCGTTCCATTTAGGTTTGTGGTTTCGCGTGGGTGTTTGTGTTTTGTGTTGGCGCTTTTTTGTTGGTGTGTTTTGGTGGTTGTTGGTGTTTTGGGGGGGTTTGTGTGAGTGGGTTTCAGCTGGTTCGTGGGACTTTTGGATCTTTTGTGGGTTGGGGTTTGTTGGTCATTTGTTTTTGTTGTTTTTGGTTGGTTGTGGTTGTTTTGGGATTTGGGTTGTGTGTTGGTGGTTGTTTTTGTTGGGGTGGGTTTTTTTTTGGTTTGTTGGGTGGTTTTTGGTTTGGGGGGTTTGTTGGGGGGTGTTGGGGTTTTTGGAGGGTTTGGTGGTGTTGTGGTTTTGGGGGGGTGTGGTGTGGGGGGGTGGACGCTTAGAGGGGACGAGAGTTGGAGGTTGGGGGGGGGTTTGGGGGTTTTGTTGTGGTGTTTGGATTTTTTTTTGGAGTGTTGTTGTTTGTGTGTTCACACATTTTTTGTTGTGTTGTGTTTGGTTTGTAGCTTGGTGTGTTTGTTTTTGTTATAGTTGGGTGGTGTTTTTGTGGTCGTCTGGGTGTGTGGTTTGGGGGGTGCGTGGGAGTGGCGGGTGTGTGGTGTGTTGGTGGTTTGGTTGGAGTTCAGCTGAGAGTGACCCCGGCGCCCCGCCCGGGGGGGGGGGACGGGGGCCGGGGGGGGGGGGGGGGGGGGGGGGGGGGGGGGGGCAGGCCAGGGAGACGGGGGGGGCGGGGGAGAGGGGAGAAGAACGACGGGGGGGGAATTCATAAACATGTGGACTGTAAACCATACTGACTGTAAATGTTTTTTTTATTGCTACTTTCCTGTAAATAAAGTTTTTCAATACTATCAGTAAACCATAAGACAAAAACACCTGTTGGATTGTTTTGAAAGTTGCGTGCACTTAGAATTGTTTTTGGGGGGGGGGGGGGGTTTACATTAGGTACAGTATATTGTTAACATAAATGGTTTTCGTTGACTTACTTAATCCACCAATAAAGATATAAGTGGTAAAAAGGAAAGAAGGGTGGAGGAAGGGGGATTTGTGGGTTTTTTAAATTGGTTTCAAAAAGCCGATTGGGGATTGGGTTTGTGGGGGTCCTTTGATACTGGGGTCAGGTGGAAACAAAAATGAACAAGGGGGGCGGGGCGGGGGGGGTTGTGTAGGAGAAGGTCTCTTCTAGAATGTTACGAAGGGGGCTAATGACTTTCCACCCCACCACCACCATAACAGTACTGATCTGAAGGCAACGGTATGAGAAGAAACGTCTTAGGAAAGGGGGCTGGGGCGAGGAAAAACGGCTAAATAAACCAGGGAGGACGAGAGGGCAGGGGGAAGAGGGAGAGGGCGAAGGCAAAGATCGGGGAGAGCATTACACTAGGGAGGAGGAGGGGCAAAGGGACCAAAAAAGAAGGGAAATGGAAGAGAGGAGGGGGGAAAAGGGTGAGGGAGGAAGGAAAGGTGACGAGGGGATGAAAAAGAAAGAAAGGGGGACAGGGGGGAGCATTTGGTGCCGTAGGTGTGGGGCTACGTCAGAAAAAAAAAAGGAGGGACTCACCTTCTTCACATCCCACCTACAAGAAGGTACCCCAGGGGGAGGCTATTATTGCCCGTTTAAAAACCAATGCAAGATAGATACGCGATCCTTTCCTTTCCTTTAGCATTGAGATTTTACTAGGGAGTTATCACTGTTACTCTCCTAACCCGACGAGAGTATCCTTTCGGATCTTCCCCTGGGGGCTTCCTTTAAGGTAGAGCGGAGCATGTTCAATCCTACCGGTTCAATCGTTAGTTGTTCGAATTTTTTTCTTTTTTATTTACCCCCTTTATTACCTTTGTATGCAGGGTCCACACTTCTTTGGGGGATTACTTTAAACTTTACTTAAAAACATCACGATACTTTTTCATTTAATCTATCCCTAATCCAATAAAACACACCAAAAAAAAAGGCAAACAAGCTACAAAACAAACGACAGACCAAAAATAACCAGACAAAAAACGTAACGAAACCAAAGTTAAACCATTAACGGGGAGAAGAAGGGAAGAAATAACAGGAGAGGTGCCACTACCGACATTTTTGTACTCTTACTTTTTGTTATTTTTAAAATCCTCCGTTGCAATCAATTGGGTGGGGTGGCTTGGAGAGCAGAAGCTGAGATAGTGAGGGTTGGAGTGGGGTGAAAGTGGTGAGGGTGTTTTTTTGGGTATTGCTCGATTCAATGTTTGTTTTTTCCCCAGACGTTGCTATCTGAGGCTCACCTCCGCGCTGGCGGAAGGTCTCCTCCCTCCATTAGCCCGTTTTTCTTTTCTGGAGAAAAAAAAAAAAAGAAAAGGTTTTTAACTGTAATGGTCAAGTCCCACCCTAAATAAGTTCCCAGCACAGGTCCCATCAGGGGGAGAAGAAAGGCATGAGTCCGATAGGGGCGAAGGTCGGGGGGGGGGAGAGGCCCAATATTTTCTCGGGGGGTCTCTCAATCCTGTCACATGCGGTGAGCTCCTACCGAATCGTGAGTTATTACACCATATGGTCCCTGATTCAAAGAAAGTGAATGTTTTGTCGCAACTATCGCCTGATCAAACCTCATCGTTTCCCACCATTGTTCAGTATCTAGCGTATACTGTAGAAGCCCTCAGCCAATAATATGCTTAGGAGAATCGCTTGACTTTTGAATCGCACTGATATTGATATTGTCAAAATAAAAAAAACACAGAAAATAATCGGCAGAACAATACTCACCATAGAATTTCCCATTTAGGCTGGCGCGGGCCACTGCCCGTCCAGTATTCTTGATCATACACGTTGATAGTTGGCAGCGGGACTACTACACCTGTATCAGCTGATGAGGCTGGAATCGCTTAGGTACAGCAAGCTTGCTCGAAACTGCACGCGAAATCCGGCTCGGCTTGCTGGACAGACAGCAAGGGTTGTCACTGACGGTGGGGGACCGTTATTGGAAGCCGGTTTACAATAGCACACTGTGGTATCTTTTTAAAATGAAACACTGCTAGGTCGACACATTACTGAAGCGCATTCACATTACAATTCATGAATATCTGCCATCTGGCGGACACGCGAAGAATTGCAACCTATTAATCTAACCATTCCAATAAGCGCATCAACCGCGTATGACCCGCGATATGACCCGCGATGCAACATGAATGCGGCATGCCTCCGGTGGAAGTGCGTCGAATTCGAGAAAAAAAAAGCCAGGAAAAAAGCGGCGATGTTTAGAATAAAATGGGCCGCAGCAGTAATGTATGTATTCCACGTCCCCAACAACTTTGAGTTCTGGATGAAATCAATAAAGCCCAGGCCATATTCTAGGAATTTAGGTGCCAGAAGGACGGTTGTACGCTGCCCCGCGTTTTCACCACAAAATACTTATATGGGGACATTCGTCTAGATCTGCTGGTCATCCAGGCTTTCAAGAGGACGGTAGACCTATCAAACGGACCTTTTGATGGCCTAAGATGAACAAAGAACATTTTTTACTTCACTAGAGCATGCCAGTCTGTGCCCAGAGCAAATCCGCCCGACACAAACCTTCTGGTCTTCTCATGCCCTTCCTATTCCGGAAACAACCTTGAAACACATCTCCATGGACTTATTGTGGAACTTCCCAATTCTAAAGGGATGAATACGATCCTTGTCGTAGTAGACAGGCTTTCCAAGCATACACACTTTACTTACCCCTCAAGGGTCTCCCCATTCAGCCACCTTGGCCGACGTTTTTCTAAGGAAATTTTCAGATACACACGGTGTTCCTATTTTGATTGTTTCGGACAGAGGTTCTCAATTCATTTCTACGTTTTGGCGAGCTTTTTCTCAGAGACTTGGCATTTCCTTCTATTTTCCTCGGGTTATCACCCACAAACCAAACGGGCAGAATGGAGAGAATGAATCAGACGTCTGGAACAGTATCTCAGATGCTTCGTGTCTGAGTCGCAGACAATTGGGTGGGACCTGTTACCCTGGGCTGAGTTTGCCATTACTCATTAAAAGAAACGAATCAACACAAGAGTCGCCTTTTTCATTAACTATGGATTCCATCCAAGCGAGTCTTCCCCTCTCCTCCTTCCCCTCTTGTGTTCCCGCATATTCTCAAATTTTCAGTCTCCAATTCTTGGAAAAAGATCTAAAAGCTTTGAAGGTCCGTTCAAAGATAGAAGACGCAAGCTGATCAGCGACGTCAAGTAGGCCCAGTATTCAAACTGGAGACAGGAGTTTGGCTATCTTCAAGAATACAAGCTGAAAGGACTCCTTCCAGAAACTGGCCCTGAGGTACTTGGGTCCTTTCAGGTCCTTGAAAGGATCAACCCGGTTGCATACGACTTGCACTTCCCCATACTATGAAAATCCCTTCTGTTTTCCACGTGTCGCTCTTAAACCCCATGATCCAAAATGCCCATTTTCCAGATCGCCTTCAGAGACCAAATCCGGTGTCATAACAAGGACAACAAGATTCGAAGTCCAGTCCATACCGATTTCTTTGGTCCAGGGGCAAGACTTCAGTTTCTCGTTACACTGGAAAGGATATGGCCCGGAGGAACCTTTCCTTGATACCATCCCATCATATCCATGCCCCAGCACGCCTCAGTACAGTTCCGAGAATTCCCTCATAGACCTTGGGAGGATCATCCGGAGTCCGATCTCAGGGGATTCTGTAAGGGATCGGGGGGACTCTGCAATTCCCAGTTCACCACGTCACCTCAGGTCCACGAGTGCCTATCCCTACGTCCCTCTACAGCTACTCATCCTCTACTCTCTAAAACTCCTATCCCAATCTCTACCTCCTCCCTCAGGTCCTCCGCGTCCTCATGCCTATTATGCTCGCTATCCCAGGCTCACACACTCTTCACTGCAGGCGCACGTGGTCCCCTCACCCAGCGTGCTGTTCACGACGCGGGTTCCCTATTGTGGGTCACGCGCTCCTCGTGCTGCTCTGTCATCCATGTCGTTCGCCTACTGGTTCCTCCGTTCCTCCTTCCCCTCTGTCTCCTCTCCTGTACACCTCCTCCGCTGGTCTGCCCCCACGCTCTGGGTGCAACGCGCGTTGCACTCGCATAGTAGCGTTCCAGGGGCACGTGCACCCGATCTTGTACTTGCCGCCCCACAGCTCTGGCTCCGCTCCCCATCAAGTTGCAGGCTATACTCTTGATTACCTCCCTGTTTCCCTCCCGCTTCACTGACCTACCCGACCTAGCTAAGTACCCACTCAAACCTCTGCTCCTCCCTGCATCCCTATTGGCCCTCCTTCCATATAACCCCTACTCTGTCTCTCAGTCCTTGCTCTGCATAGCTTTCCTGTAGATCCTGTGTGTGCAGTGTCTCTGCCTAGCTCCCTTGTCGTTTCAGCCCTGTTCCTTCCCTGGATATGTTTGAATATCCATTGGCTTGAACTTGAACCTCTGCTTTGGAACCTTGACTCTGCTCTCTCCTGCCCTTGACCCTGGCTTTCGGACATCACTACGCTGCTCTCTCCAAACCCTGAACTCTGGCACTTGGATATTACCCTCCGCCCTCTGGCACCCCGGACTCCGCTATTACGTTAACCCTTACTCTCCAGGCCCGTCAACACTACTATAGTACCACACTCCGGGCATGCCCTCACGGCTGTGGGTGCGTGTTAACCCTTACCCACCTCAGTCACTGGGACTGTCCAGGTCTGCGGGCATACAGGCATTACACTTTTCATGTACTGCTTCTGTGACCCAAGTGTCTGTCTTAGGTTTGTAATCTTTTTCTCCAACTTCACTAGGAACCTCTTGCTGGACAGCAGTAGGTCCACACGTACGCCCATCACAGTCTTCAAAGCTCGAGCTCCATACCCAGGTCCGCTTTTGTTTCTCTGTTCATCGTGGCCAATACGCTCAGACTCCCGGTCCCTTCCTCAGGTCTGAAGCTGTCCTGTATTTCTTTTTTCACTCAGTGCGGCCTGTAGTTCAACTTCTTTGGAGTTGAGTCGCATTCACGTCTGTCAGCTGATTCAGAGCATTTTCTCTATCTTGAACCTGCAGCTGACGGCTCTCCGCCCGGGAATGAATAATTTAATAACACTAATAATAAACTGAAAATATAGCAACAATAGCCAATACGCCAATGCAAGAATTAATATCACCATAGAGAAAATCAAAAATTAAAGGGGTTAAAGGGGAAAGAAGGAGAAGGGGAAAAAAAACATGAAAGAAAAGGAAAAAATCACAAAAATGGAAAAAGGAAAGCAAACTAGGGGAGAGACGTTTCGAGGGGTGACCTCGTTCGAGGGAAGATGAAGAGGTCACCCTCGAAACGTCGCCCCCCTAGTTTGCTTTCCTTTTTCATTTTTGTGTTTTTTCCTTTTCTTTCATGTTTTTTCCCCTTCTCCTTCTTTCCCCTTCTTACTCCTTTATTTTGTATTGGCTTTTGTATTTGTATTGGCTATTGTTGCTATATTTTCAGTTTATTATTAGTGTTATTAAATTATTCATTCCCTACACTGGCATTGGCCTATATCTATAGCTGTGAGACAGAGAGTGCTGGTACTATCTCTTGGTTTGTTAGTACTCTTTTGATTTTGTTTGCGTCCCTTATCGTGGGGTACGCTCTGTAATGACAAGGAATAAATCATTTTAGCGGTACAGTACAGTTTCCTAAACAACACTTTTACCTCCTGTCCTGTCCAGTATTAACCTCACACGTCCATATTTCCATCCAATGCTGCGTCTCATCTTCTTTATGCTGGTCTCGGATACAGTGAGATTGTGATTTTCCTGCAGAGTGTATTTGACCTTTAATGCACTCTTCTCATCATTCTCCTCACTTATTTTCTCCACCAGAAGAGTTGTCTCCCTACAATGTAAAGAAAAACAATCTGGTACAGTGGCGACACACTTTATCCTTACCTGGCTAGTGCCGCAAGCCGGGAGGTGTACCGGCTTGCTGGTTTATTTCCCTCGGCGTGCCGCGCGTCATCGATGCGCGGTCACGCTTCATCGGGAGCGTGCGCGCATGGCGCGAGTGCCCAGGGCTCCCCGAGGGAGCCCTGGTGTCCCGCGATGTGGGGGATTGCGGTGGGGGGCTCTGGGGGACCCGGCGGACCCGGAGAGGGGAGTGGGAAGCCCTGATCGGAGGACCGATCCTCCGAGGCTCCGGCGTGCGCCTGGGACACCTCGGCGCGCGCCCGGTTTCTGTTGCGGCCGAGACCGGGCAAAGGTAAGAATAAACTCGGCCGCAACAGTAAGTTACAGTGCAGTAGCATTACAATATTACAGCACAGTTCTACAGTATCAATATGCAGCAATATAAAAAATATATATACTGTTGTAATATAAATATAAATTGAAATAACAAAAATATTAGAGACTAGATCAACAGTACACAATATATTGTTCTATTAATATGCAGCAATATAAAAAATATATAGACTGTTGTAATATAAATATAAAATATATATATCCTGTTGTAATATAAATATAAAAAATATATATACTGTTGTAATATAAATATAAATATAATAACTATATATACTGTTGTAATATAAATATAAAAAATATATATACAGTACTGTTGTAATATAAATCTACCGAAATAACAAAAATATTAGATACAGTACTGTAGATCTACAGTACAATATTATATATAAATATAAAAATTAAGTTGAATAATTATACTTACTCGTTAGTTACCCTTGGTGCCCTTTTGCGTTCTCTGGTTTTTCCGTGTGCATGATAGCTCACGGTGGTTGATGGCACAACGATTTCAGAAGTAGCTAACCAGCATTGGATAGCAGCAATTCGGTGTCCGCTCGTGTACATCTCCTTAATTTGCATGCTGAGCTCCTTGGAAATCTTTTTAACTGGCATTTCTGCGAGTAGAAAGAAATACAAACACAAGAATGTATATTCGATGTTTAGTCGATGTGTATTCAATGTGCAGTGAATCCACAAAATGGATGGTGTATTTATACGGTAATGACTCAAATTAGAGTACGCCCACTTTTAAAACCTGTACCTCGTCGCCATGCATAAAAGGTTACACACTTCGCATAGCCCACCACTCGATGATCTTTATCTGAACTTGCCCTTGTCCAGATTCTGCATTGTGCCATCTGCTTCCATGGATCAACCCCGATTCTACGGACGCAGGAACCCACTCGCCTCTGCCGTGCCTGTCATGCAGAAAAAGCAAAAGGCGGTTGCCGTTTCCATGCCAAGGCCAAAGCGACAGGCTAAGGCCAATGAAGAAAACCTTCTGCTGACCCCAAAGGCTAAGGGTTTTAATAGACGTCAGCCTTATTATGTCAAGAAGAAATACGGTGATGTACTCTCAACGCAAAACAAATGGCAGCCAACCCATCGAACCCGCAGACCACTTCCTCCCATACGCTTCGACGACTCTGCCGCCGCTGTCCCAGAAATCTTCAGCCCGTCTTCTCCACTCCTCGTCCTCGACGCTGCCGCCGCCCTCCTGGAAACCCACAGGCCATCTTCTCCAGTTCTATTCGACGCCGCTGCCACTGGTGTCTCTGAAATCCACGGGTCATTTTCTCCTTTGCGCTTAGACGACTCTGCGCTTCTTGCCCGGAAATCCAGAGGTCACTTTCTCCATCCCTCTTCGACGACGCTGCCGCTTCTCCTCTACCGGATATCCACAGGTCACCTCCCCCACCCTTCTTCGACGACGCTGCCGCTTCTCTCCATGGAACCCCCATCTCATCCTCCGTAGCACCCATCCCCCAAGATGTCCACACGCCATGCACAAGAAGCAGCTCGTTAGACCAGATGCTGAATAGGATATGTGTGGATATCCCCGTGGACTCCATTATGCTGACAAAGATAGATCTGCTTCTTCAGACCATGATAAATATGGAGCAACGGATGCTACATATGGATCAACGGATGGATCAATGTATGGAGAAGATAGAGGCTGACATAGCGGGGATACATCATTTGTTCGGTGTTCATGCCCCTGTTTCCCCGACGCCGGAGCAGGAGGGTGGCATGGATGTGATGAATGGGAGCATCGACACCCTTCCATCACCAAGCGCACCCCCTCAACCAGAAGATTTAGTGTACATGTATGCCGTTGAGGAGGACATGACAACACGGCAACCAAGACAGGAGAAAAGCTTCCTCCCAGACAACCTACCCTCGCCCGCCACCACAAGCACACCCGGTCACAGAAGACCTACATTTGCTAGCATCGATACGGTGCCCAACATCACCCTGCGCGATCTGCCACCGGCACTCAGGTAGAAGTATAGGGTGATGAGTGCTGGTGCACCCCACAATTATGCCTTGTTCATTTTTAAGCACCATGTGTCCTACTTGATGTACTGCGAGTGGGCCTTCAAAGTGAACTACGAAGGAAATCGCGTAAAAAAGGCGCTTCCTGACAATTTAAGAAAGACCATTCTGGAGGAATTGCGGCGCTTTTATTCAATTACAGATCCTGTAATGAAAGGCGTTCGAGACTGCATTAATGGCATTTTGCGCCATGCAAGGCATCGGCCATTGTAGGACAATCTGGTGGGGTGAGCATTTGAGTGGGTGTTCAACTGTTGAAAATGTTTGGTAAATGTTTTGTTCCAGTCCCCGAGGGCTGCAAACAGGCCCGGTTTTCAAGGTTGTCCTGAAAACTGGGCCTGTTTGCTGACCTCGAGGATTGTAGTGGTGCAGGCCTGACTGACTGTTCTGCACACCATCCCACTGCAAATGTTTTGACTTGCCGTTCTTGTGTAAAGGAAATGTTCCATTTTGTATATTTTTGAATAAAGAATTTTTTTTAATCACAGATAAGACCATACTGTTGTGCTGAACTGTACTGTACATGTTTTGACCTGCTGTACTTAAATAAAGGAGATGTTGTTGTGTGTTTTTTAACTTGTATTTATACAGAAATGTTTTAACTTGCTGTACACACACATGTCCTGCACAGTTCCAGTCCCCAAGGCCCGCAAACAGGCCTGGTTTTCAAAGGTTACCCTGAAATCCGGGCCTGTTTGCTGCCCTCGAGGACTGTAGTGGTGCAGGCCTGACTGACTGTTCTGCACACCATCCCACTGTAAATGTTTTGACTTGCCGTTTTTTAATAAAGTAGATGTTGCGTTTTGTATATTTTATGAATAAAGAATTTTTTTTATAACATGTGACTGTAAACCATACTGACTGTAAATGTTTTTACTTTCTGTAAATAAATGTTTTCACTAGCAGTAAACCATACACCTGTTGATGTTTTGAATTGCTGTGCACTTAATGTTTTTACATTGTACAGTATTTGTCAATAAATGTTTTTGTACTTACTCCACCAATAAAAGAATATGTTGATTTGTTTTAAATTGTTCCATTGGGTCCTTTGATACTGTAACAAAATACAGTGTTTCTAGAATGTACACTACTGTCCAGCCATACAGTACTGTATACTGAAGGCATGCTCAGTACTGCACATCACAAGAGTATTAAAAAAAATAGAAGACACATACTGTACTGTACTGTACAGTATGTACTGGTACTGTATAGAAGACACATACTGTAAGTACTGTAATACATGTAGAATAAATGCATACGTTTTATTTTTTCGGGTTTATTACACAGTATACTGTATATAAAAAAGTAGTGTATACTGTACGGTCGGAAAACATCAGCATACTGTTTCAGGTATTCTATCCTAATCAATAACAACGGCCACTAAACTGTAGACTCCGGTACGTGGTTTTTTAAATCCGATTCAGCAATGTGCAGGCATTGTTACACAAAGCGATATCCATCGAAATCCCTCCATTAGCCGTTTTCTTTTCTGAGAAAAAACAAAAAGAAAAGTTTTACTGTAATGGTCAGTCCCCTAAAGAAGTTCCCAGCCAGTCCCACCAATAATTTTCTCGGGGGGGCGTCTCCTGTTCACATGCGCATGCGCCTACCGTCGATGTGATGACACGCATATGCGTTTCAAGAAAGTTCCAATGCGCATGCACCTAGCGTTCCACCAATTGTTCAGTATCTGCAGTACTGTAGAAGCCGCTCAGCCAATAATATTGCTTACAGGAGAATCGCTTGACTTTTGAATCGCACTGATATTGATATTGTCAAAATAAAAAAAACACAGAAAATAATACGGCAGGCAACAATACTCACCATAGAATTTCCCATTTAGCTGGCGCCGGGCCACTGCCAGTCCAGTATTCTTGATCATACACGTTGATAGTTGGCAGCGGGACTACTACACCTGTAGTCAGCTGATGAGGCTGGAAATCGCTTAGGTACATGCAAGCTTGCTCGAAACTGCACGCGAAATCCGGCTCAGGCTTGCTGGACAGACAGCAAGGGTTGTCACTGACGGTGGGACCGTTATTGGAAGCCGGTTTACAATAGCACACTGTGGTATCTTTTTTAAAATGAAACACCTGCTAGTCGACACATTACTGAAGCGCATGCACATTACAATTCATGAATATCTGCCATCTGGCGGACACGCGAAGAATTGCAACCTATTAAATCTGAACCATTCTCAATAAGCGCATCAACCGCGTATGACCCGCGTATGACCCGCGAATGCAACATGAATGCGGCATGCTCCCGGTGAAGTGCGTCGCATTCGAGAAAAAAGCCAGGAAAAAAGCGGCGATGTTTTAGAATAAAATGGGCCGCAGCAGTAAGTGTATTATTTCCACCAACAACTTTGATGTCTTGGATGAAATCAATAAAGCCCAGGCCCATATTCCTAGGAGATTTAAGGTGCCAGAAGGACGGTTGTACGCTGCCCCGCGTTTTCACCACAAAATACTTATATGGGGACATTCGTCTAGATCTGCTGGTCATCCAGGCTTCAAGAGGACGGTAGACCTTATCAAACGGACCTTTTGATGGCCTAAGATGAACAAGAACATTTTTTACTTCACTAGAGCATGTCCAGTCTGTGCCCAGAGCAAATCCGCCCGACACAAACCTTCTGGTCTTCTCATGCCTCTTCCTATTCCGGAACAACCTTGGAAACACATCTCCATGGACTTTATTGTGGAACTTCCCAATTCTAAAGGGATGAATACGATCCACAGCAAGGGTTGTCACTGACGGTGGGACCGTTATTGGAAGCCGGTTTACAATAGCACACTGTGGTATCTTTTTTAAAATGAAACACCTGCTAGTCGACACATTACTGAAGCGCATGCACATTACAATTCATGAATATCTGCCATCTGGCGGACACGCGAAGAATTGCAACCTATTAAATCTGAACCATTCTCAATAAGCGCATCAACCGCGTATGACCCGCGTATGACCCGCGAATGCAACATGAATGCGGCATGCTCCCGGTGAAGTGCGTCGCATTCGAGAAAAAAGCCAGGAAAAAAGCGGCGATGTTTTAGAATAAAATGGGCCGCAGCAGTAAGTGTATTATTTCCACCAACAACTTTGATGTCTTGGATGAAATCAATAAAGCCCAGGCCCATATTCCTAGGAGATTTAAGGTGCCAGAAGGACGGTTGTACGCTGCCCCGCGTTTTCACCACAAAATACTTATATGGGGACATTCGTCTAGATCTGCTGGTCATCCAGGCTTCAAGAGGACGGTAGACCTTATCAAACGGACCTTTTGATGGCCTAAGATGAACAAGAACATTTTTTACTTCACTAGAGCATGTCCAGTCTGTGCCCAGAGCAAATCCGCCCGACACAAACCTTCTGGTCTTCTCATGCCTCTTCCTATTCCGGAACAACCTTGGAAACACATCTCCATGGACTTTATTGTGGAACTTCCCAATTCTAAAGGGATGAATACGATCCTTGTCGTAGTAGACAGGCTTTCCAAGCATACACACTTTATACCCCTCAAGGGTCTCCCCAATTCAGCCACCTTGGGGAACACCGTGGTAATCTGAAATTTCCTTAAAAAACGTCGCCAAGGTGGCTGAATTGGGGAGACCCTTGAGGGTATAAAGTGTGTATGCTTGGAAAGCCTGTCTACTACGACAGGATCGTATTCATCCCTTTAGAATTGGAAGTTCCACAATAAAGTCCATGGAGATGTTTTTCCAAGGTTGTTCCGGAATAGGAAGAGGCATGAGAAGACCAGAAGGTTTGTGTCGGCGGATTTGCTCTGGGCACAGACTGGACATGCTCTAGTGAAGTAAAAAATGTTCTTGTTCATTTAGGCCATCAAAAGGTCCGTTTGATAAGGTCTACCGTCCTCTTGAAGCCTGGATGACCAGCAGATCTAGAGAATGTCCCCATATAAGTATTTTGTGGTGAAACGCGGGGCAGCGTACAACCGTCCTTCTGGCACCTTAAATCTCTAGGAATATGGCCTGGGCTTTATTGATTTCATCCAAGACATCAAAGTTGTTGTGGGAAATAATACACTTACTGCTGCGGCCCATTTTTTCTAAAAATCGCCGCTTTTTTCCTGGCTTTTTTCTCGAATGCGACGCACTTCACCGGGAGCATGCCGCATTCATGTGCATTCGCGGGTCATACGGGGTCATACGCGGTTGATGCGCTTATTGAGAATGGTTCAGATTTAATAGGTTGCAATTCTTCGCGTGTCCGCCAGATGGCAGATATTCATGAATTGTAATGTGCATGCGCTTCAGTAATGTGTCGACTAGCAGTGTTTCATTTTAAAAAAGTACCACAGTGTGCTATTGAAACCGCTTCAATAACGGTCCCACCGTCAGTGACAACCCTTGCTGTCTGTCCAGAAGCCTGAGCCGGATTTCGCGTGCAGTTTCGAGCAAGCTTGCATGTACCTAAGCGATTTCCACACTCATCAGCTGACTACAGGTGTAGTAGTCCCGCTGCAACTATCAACGTGTATGATCAAGAATACTGGACTGGCAGTGGCGGCGCCAGCTAAATGGGAAATTCTATGGTGAGTATTGTTGCCTGCCGTATTATTTTCGTGTTTTTTTTTTATTTGACAATATCAATATCAGTGCGATTCAAAAGTCAAGCGATTCTCCGTAAGCAATATTATTGGCTGAGAGCGGCTTCTACAGTACTGCAGATACTGAACAATGGTGGAACGCTAGTGTGCATGCGCATTGGAACTTTCTTGAAACGCATATGCGTGTCATCACATCGCGGTAGGCGCATGCGCATGTGAACAGGAGACGCCCCCCGAGAAATTATTGGTGGGACTGGGCTGGGACTTCTTAGGGGACTGACCATTACAGTAAAACTTTTCTTTTTGTTTTTCTTTAGAAAAGAAAACGGCTAATGGGGGAGTTTCGATGGATATCGCTTTGTGTAACAATGCCTGCACATGTGAATCGGATTTAAAAACCACGTACCGGGTCTACATGTTAGTGCGCGTTGTTATTGATTAGGTAGAATACTGAAACAGTATGCTGATGTTTTCCGACCGTACAGTATACACTACTTTTTTAATACAGTATACTGTGTATATAAACCCGAAAAAATAAAACGTATGCATTATTCTACATGTATTAGTACTTACAGTATGTCTTCTATACAGTACCAGTACATACGTACAGTAAGTACGTAGTGTGCTTCTATTTTTTTTTAATACTCTTGTGAGTGCAGTACTGAGCATGCCTTCAGTATACATGTACTGTATGGCTGGACAGTAGTGACATCTAGGAAACACTGTATTTTGTTACAGTATCAAAGGACCCAATGGAACAATTTTAAAACAAATCAACATATTCTTTTATTGGTGGAGTAAGTACAAAAACATTTATTGACAAATACTGTACAATGTAAAAACATTAAGTGCACAGCAATTCAAAACATCACAGGTGTATGGTTTACTGCTAGTGAAAACATTTATTCAGAAAGTAAAACATTTACAGTCAGTATGGTTTACAGTCACATGTTATAAAAAAAATTCTTTATTCATAAAATATACAAAACGCAACATCTACTTATTAAAAAACGGCAAGTCAAAACATTTACAGTGGGAGGTGTGCAGAACAGTCAGTCAGGCCTGCACCACTACAGTCCTCGAGGGCAGCAAACAGGCCGGATTTCAGGGTAACCTTTGAAAACCAGGCCTGTTTGCGGCCTTGGGGACGGAACTGTGCAGGACACTGTGTGTGTAAAGCAAGTTAAAACATTTCTGTATAAATACAAGTTAAAAACACCACAACAACATCTCCTTTATTTTTAGTACAGAGGTCAAAACATGTACAGTACAGTTCAGCACAACAGTGTGTCTTATCTGTGATTAAAAAAAATTCTTTATTCAAAAATATACAAATGGAACATTTCTTTACACAAGAACGGCAAGTCAAAACATTTGCAGTGGGATGGTGTGCAGAACAGTCAGTCAGGCCTGCACCACTACAATCCTCGGTCGAGCACAAACAGGCCCAGTTTTCAGACAACTTGAAAACGGCCTGTTGCAGCCCTCGGGGACTGGAACAAAAACATTTACAAACATTTCAACAGTTGAACACCACTCAAATGCTCACCCACCAGATTGTCCTACATGGCCGATGCCTTGCATGGGCAAAATGCCATTAATGCAGTCTCGAACGCCTTTCATTACAGGATCTGTAATTGAATAAAAGCGCCGCAATTCCTCCAGAATGGTCTTTCTTAAATTGTCAGGGGAAGCGCCTTTTTTTACGCGATTTCCTTCGTAGTTCACTTTGAAGGCCCACTCGCAGTACATCAAGTAGGACACATGGTGCTTAAAAATGAACAAGGCATAATTGTGGGGTGCACCAGCATCATCACCCATACTTCTACCTGATGTGCCGGTGGCAGATCGCGCAGGGTGATGTTGGCACCGTATCGATGCTAGCAAATGTAGGTCTTCTGTGACCGGGTGTGCTTTGGTGGCGGCGAGGGTAGGTAGGTTGTCGTGGAGAGCTTTCTCCTGTCTTGGTTGCCGTGTTGTCATGTCCTCCTCAACGGCATACATGTACACTAAATCTTCTGGTTGAGGGGGTGCGCTTGGTGATGGAAGGTGTCGATGTCCATCATTCAAATCATGCCACCTCCTGTCTCGCTCGGCGGCGGGGAAACAGGGGCATGAACACCGAACAAATGATGTATCCCGCTATGTCAGCCTTATCTTCTCCATACATTGATCCATCCGTTGTACATATTGTAGCAATCTCATTGCTCATATTTATCCACTGGTTCCGCAAGAATCAATCTATCTTTGTCAGATAATGGAGTCCACGGGGTATACCACACACTATCCTATTAGTACTCGAACGTGCTTCTTGTGCATGGCGTGTGGACATCTTGGGGGATGGGTGCTACGGAGGATGAGATGGGGGTTCCATGGGAGAAGCGGCAGCGTCGTCGAAAGGGTGGGGGAGGTGACTGTGGATATCGGTAGAGGAGAAGCGCAGCGTCGTCGAAGAGGGATGGAGAAAGTGACCTCTGGATTTCCGGGCAAAAGCGCCAGGTCGTCTAAGCGCAGGAGAAATGACCCGTGGATTCACAGAGACACCAGTGGCCGCGGCGTTCGAAAGAATGGAGAAGATGGCCTGTGGGTTTCCAGGAGGCGGCGGCAGCGTCGAGGACGAGGAGTGGAGAGACGGGCTGAAGATTCTGGGACAGCGGCGGCAGAGTCGTCGAAGCGTATGGGAGGAAGTGGTCTGCGGGTTCGATGGGTTGGCTGCCATTTGTTTGCGTTGAGAGACATCACCGTATTCTTCGTGACAAATAGGCGACGTCTATTAAAACCTCTTTAGGGGTGCAGCAGAGAGGTTTCTTCATTGCATCCTTGCACCTGCTCGCTTTGGCCTTGGCATGGAAACGGCAACCGCCTTTTGCTTTTTCTGCATGACAGGCACGGCAGAGAGGCGAGTGGGTTCCTGCGTCGTGAATCGGGGTTGTATGGATCGGACAGATGGACACATGTCGAGACTGGACAAGGGCAAGTTCAGATATAAGAAATCACGAGTGGTGGGATGGCGCGATCAAGTGTGTACCTTTAGCATGGCGACGATGTACAGGTTTAAATAAAGGGGCGTACTCTAATTTGGAGTCTATTACGTTAAAACACCATCCTTTTGTGGATTCCCTGCACATGTATACATCCATCGACTAACATCGAGATATACTTCTTGTGTTTCGGCCCTGTGTCATTCTTTTCTCTCGACAGAAATCTCAGTGTTAAAAGATTTCCCAACCCGGACGCCCCCGCATTGCAAATTAAGGGGAGATGTACCGAGCGGACACCGGGATGCTGCATCCAATGCTGAGAAGCTACTTCTGAACTCGTCTCGTTCCCCCCCCCCCGATGTGCCACTGATCCAAAACAATAGGCGCTTATCAGGCACAGGACAACCGAGACCGCACACCCGGGCACAAGGGTACATACGTGTAAGTCTCTATTCACTTTACTTTTATAGTTGATATTTAGTCTTAAATTTCGTTATGTAGTTGACGCTTACTGTTATCTACACTATTTTTGTGCTATTTCGGTCAGATTTATATTTAACAGTACGTGTATAGCTGCTGCTTTTTATATTTATATCTACCCCAGGTATATATGGGACCCCCTCCCCACTATCTTACTCATTTATATTTACAAGTATCACTCTGATTTCTGCTCTTATTTATATTACAAAAATAGGATCTATAGATTTCTTAATCTTATATGATCAAAACTCGCCGTCTATATAATTTTTATTCGGCTGCATACGTTAATAGAACAAGTCTTCATATGTGTGCGTCCGGTGCTCTCAGTTTAATCTTTTGTTTATTTCCATCTTTTATGTCAGAGTTTCAAAGTTATATATTTTTCCTTAATTGTGACTACCTGCAGGGGTCACTGTTCAGATCAAAGTGTGTGCTTGTTCTCACAGATCTCCTGTTGTCCGTGCACTGTAACTTCCTGTCGCGCCGCACCAAGCGCAGCGACTACAGCTCCTTTCCTTTGCCCCCGGTCTCGGCCTGCACCAAAAGACCCACAACGGGGCCGCACCGCGCCGCATTGGCTCCCACCCCAGACCGCGCTGTCCCCCCGGCCCGCGGAGCTCGGAAGGACATGGTCTTGACTCGACCATAGGACTTCCACCAACCCTCGCGCGGTCCCACGCCGGGGCCCACCAGGAGCCCCACCACGCAAGCCCCCCCCAGACGCGGGAAAACTAGGCGCTGCTCTCGGGCGAGCACTCTGGGCACCCTCACGCGTCCCCATGCCGCGCAGCCTCGATTTGAACACCAATGACGGTGCCCTCCCCCGCCCGCACCACCCAATGCACGCGCGGCCCGCCGACCCGGGACCACACACTCACTACACACCCCCGCACCCTCCGCCAACCGCAGTACACTTCCGGCCCTTGCGGCCCTACGCCCAGGTACGGATCAAGTGTGTCGCCACTGTCCCAGATCTTGTGTTTTCCCTGTGGGCGACAACTCTTCTGGTGAGAAAATATGCGGCGAATGATGAGCGGTGCCTTACGGTCCCCTCCCCTCGGCAGGACACTTCACCCTCCTTGTCTCGGCTCCCCTCCCGACGATGGCGCGCATTGGCGGAACTCTGGCGTGTGCGGTTCATCCTGGCCAGGGCCGGAAGGTACACGTGTTGTAGGAACACGTACTGTACACCGCCACATGTTTCCATTCCCCTTAATTCATCCGCGGTCCCCCCACCGCCAAGGCACCCCCCGCCCACCACACTACCAAGCACCCTAGGTTTCAAGCTAAACTAACCCATCCCATCCGGGCTAGTACCCGACCTCTTGTTCACCGCTTAGCTCTTATGGCAATGTTTCAGTGTGGTCCCAGGCATGCTATCTACTTTTTTTAATACCTTCCTTTCTCATACGTACATACTGATACACTCTATCGCACATAGCCAAATCATAATACGTAAGCCAATAAAAATCACGGGCAGTCGAGGGGTAAAGCTAGGAGAGGGGGAAATAAACATGCAAGAAAAGGAAACCTAACACAACTGAAAAAGGAAAGCAAACTAGGGGGGGAGTCTCGAGGGGGGACTCTTCTTGCTCTCGCCACGAGGTCCTTCCGAAACCGTCCGCTCCTTCCTATGTTTGTTGCTGTTTCTTGTGTGATTTTTGCCTTTTGTCTTAGTTTTGTTCCCTATTCTCTTTTTCCCCATTTCAACCTTAATGTTTTGATTTAATCTCTCATGTGGGTGTGATTTAATTTGGCATTGGCACGTGATTGTGGCTATCGTGCTATATTTTATCAGTTTTTATTGCCGTTATTAAATATTTTCCCTCTCGTCTACAGGGTTTTGCCGATGTGTGGCTTGTAGTCTTCTGATGAACTACGAGATGGATCCTCTTCTCTTTCCTCGCTTGGTACCTATTTTTGTTTGTTAGTACTTTTTAGATAAGGGATTATTCGGGACTTCCTGCGTTTTGCCCCTGCAACCTTGCTGAGTATCTGCAGTCCGAGTGCTGTCTATCCCCCCTCTTTCATTATCACCACAAACATATCAATTTCGCTTCTCGGGGCCGCTGCTGCCAGGTTCGAGGGAGGCGATCCGTTGGGGCACACTTTCCGTCTGGATCGGCTCTTCATGCACGGTGATGTCTGTGGCCACGTGCATTTGATACCCTTTCTGCTCTCATTCTACGCACTCCTTATCCCCGGTTGTTCTTTCCTTATTTTTTTATGTGAGTCGTCTGGCCAAAACACCCCGTGAATTGATGACCGTTGCGTGGCCGGTTGCACCCTTGAGGCGTGGCCCAGGATGCTTATGTATCTTGAAGGTCCAATATCTGTACCCGCACACTCGGAATGGTACTGTTAGTGTGTAGTTTTCTGCGCACTTTTTTTTTTGATGTTATCGGTTCCTGAATAAAGCTTCTTCTCTCAGAGCAACGACTGTCTTTGGCCTTGACCCCCAGATAAGAGCCTTGGCCGCAAACAATTCGTCACTTCCTCGTCGATTGTTACCGTGATGTACACTGTTTTCAGGAAGAAACGATGTCTCGCCGACAGCTCGACCCCTGTCTCAACAATGTCGATATCTTGACGGCCCCATTCTTTGCCGCTTTCCCCTGTATATTTTTTTTGTATTATCACCCCCCTGTCTATCCTCGTCTTACCTCATCTTGGTCCTCTCTTCTTCTCTTCCATCCTCCCTTGCAGTACATCAATGGCCGTGAAGACGTCCTGATTGGTTCTTTTTCAAATACCCACACAAAGAATAAAAACGCCAAAAGTATAAAGAAAGTAAGTGAGGTGTAAGCCCCCCCCCCCCCGGTAAACACCTGGCTCATTTTTCCCACTGTTTTTACTGGTACTGTATCTCTTTAGCTAATTGTCCTTTTTTTTCCAATGACAGATAGCCAGATTCAAATCCGATCGAAATGAGTCTGGCAATCAGCTGAAGGACCATATCCGGAAAGTGGTGAAACCCTCCAAAAAGGAATGAGTTGACCGAAAGGCATATTGAGTTTTTTTTGTAACGATGTGTACTCACTGTGGAACGCTTGCAATAAATAAGTACTAGACTATATTGCGACACTGTGTTGCACCCATTGTGATCGCAGACGTAATGGGCCAAGCATCAGGAAAGTAGTACTGTACGAGTGTATTGTATAGTACAGTATGATACAGGTAAGTATGGCACAGATTTTTTCTTTCCTAATAGTCAGAGTATACAGTAGTTACAGTATAGACTAGTTTGGACCGTACTAACTGCATTACACATGCCATAATGCATAATAACAGTATGCAACCTACAGTACAGTACTGCTCAATTTTTTTTCTGTCCAGAGAGAGCAGCACCAGCCACCGGGTACATAGTATTTAACAGTAGTCAGAGTATACAGTAGTTCCAGTATAGACTAGTTGGACAGTACGAACTGCCTACTAAATGCTCAATTTTTTTCTTTCCAGTGAAAGCAGCACCAGCCTCTACAGTAAGTATACACATAACCACATGCCATTAATACAGTACGCACATAACTGCACTAATTTTTTGTTTTCTTGTCTTTTCAGGAAAAAAGGATGGCCTGGGGGGAGGGGGGTTTGTGAAGCAGTCTATGTTTGTACAGCAAGTGTACAGTATATAAACGCAGTAATGATGTACACAAAACCTTTACTCTTCAATGAACTACTGTACTGTACCAGAATGAGGAAGAAGATAAAGACGCGAAAACATTAAATTACTTTATATAATATTATACATGATGTTTATTATTAAATAATCCCCAGATTTATTATAAATGTGCATTATCGTATCCATGTTTTACAAATGTTTTATAAAGGTTTTTATCCAAGTCAATCTGCCAGAAGAACTTAAAAAGACTGCATTACTGCACCGACACACTTTATTCGAGCAAAGACCCAGTATGTTACCTGGCAGATAAGATACCTGGAATGCGACACTCCTACCTCTGACAAAGCCCCGTTGCCTTTGCCTCTACAAGCCTGGGTTCATGCCTGGCTGATGGGCGGCTGATATGTTAAATGATAATGATTAGGATTTAATATGCTGCAAGGCTTCGCGTGTCTACAGATGGCATAAATTCATGAATTGTTGAATGACCCCGTAGAAGTATCTATATATTATACTGTGCAGTATTGCAGCCAGCGGGAATAAAATGCTTCAATCCCTGCTTGGAAAATAACTCAATGCACTCGGGCCAGAAAACAGTCACAAACCTCAATACACACCGGTATCCCGAATTCGTGGGGATAGCCAAGCTCGCAGATAAAGTTGTATCGCCAGTGTATGTATTATTCATGATTATTTTTAATGTGTATTTTTTGGTTCTGATAAAATAAAATAAATATTATTTACATTTCCTGCTAATCATAATCATTGACAACACACACACACACCTACAGTACACCAAATAAAAAGAAGATGACGACAAAACACAGAATAGTTAATGGTTTTTAACTCTCAATTCTCACAGTGCTGTGCAAATCAGATTTACATATCAATTCAGAGAGGATTTTCCAAAGCGTTACCACAAACAAAGCCACAAAGGGTTGGAGGGGGGGGGGGTTGGGTGAGTCATGCGCAGTTAATCAGCTATCCCCATCTCAAGAGGATTACACGCAGATGCAGTGAGGTGGACGCTCGGCTAGGGACGGAATTAAAAAACACAATGACAAGCTTCAGAAACTGAATGACTCTGTGGAGGTGTCTGTCGATAAGAGTTTCAAATCCTTGAGCGAGCCTTGTGTGTGTGTGCGTGGGGGAAGGGGCTGCATGAAGGATAGCTGGGCAGAGTTAAAACGACTAACATAATTTCAAAAGCAGTTATCATAATAATTTGATCCTACACCCCCAAATATAGTACATAAAAAGTACACTAATCAACCATGTGCAGTCCAAACGCAGGGTCACAGTCAAAAGCACTACAGCACAGATTGAATATCTAATATCAAGATGGGTTTTGCAGGCTTGTGGATAAAATAACAATAAAAAATTAGAAAAATTTATTTTTGGACACTCACTAAGCAGCAGTGGTGGTGTGAGTTAGAGGCGCATGCGCAGTAATCAAAACTAGCTCCATCCCAAAGAGGATTACACGCAGTGCATAGAGAGGTGATGCTCTGCTAGGGACTGATTAAAAACACAATGGCAAGCGTTTTTATATTTTTTTGTTCTGGTTAAAATGATAATATTATTTACATTCAGCTAATCATATTCATTGACAACAACCCCCCCCCCCCCCACACCTACAGTACACCAAAGAAAAAGAATGAATGAAAAAACATGAATTCAGTTAATGGTTTTTTAACTCTCAATTGGTCAGAGTGCTATGCAAATCAGATTTACATATCAAATTCGAGAAGGGTTTTTCCAAAGCGTTAACGCAAACAAAGCCTCAAAGGGTGGGAGGGGGGGGGGGGTTGGGGGGTGTGTGAGTCAGGCGCTAGTAATCAGCTAGCTCCCATCTTCAAAGAGGTTTCATGCAGGCACAGTGAGGCTTTTTGTAGGCTAGGAAGGATTAAGAACACATGTCAAGCTTCAGAAAATTAATGACTCTTGTCGAGTTTCAAATCTTTGAGCGAGCTTGTGTGTGTTCAGGCGAGCCGCACGGACGCGCATGAAGTAGGTCCAAACTGACATGAAGTTGATCAAGAAATGAACATGTATCTGTAACTTTATTCAAAAGGCCGTAGTTCACATAAATATGATCCCTACACCCCCAAATACAGTACGTAAAAAGCACACCAAATCAACCATTGGCAGTCAAACGCACAGAGGTCGCAGTCAAAAGCTACAGCACAGATTGAATATGTAATCACAATCAAGATGTTTTTGCAGGCTGTGAAGGAAAACAAAAAATTGAATTAAAAAAGCAAGCAGTGGTGGGCGAAGTTACAGGCGCGATGCCTCGTAACACCTGCTGTCAAGCAGGAATGTGATTGAAACCAGACCAACAGTTCATAGGAATCGGTCCCCCCGATGTGGAGCAGAGATTTCTACTGCACTTGTATGGAAAGAAACAAATGTATGGCTCAAAATACCCTGCAGTGCAGTTCATTTATCACTGAGGCAAGGGTGAGGGATGATGCGGAGACGTGTATATGCCGAAAGGTGCCACTGTTACAATACTTGTACAACGCCATGCGTAGCAACAAATTTTCAACATGATGACATTACATGCACCGACACCATTTATCGAGCTTCAAATACCCAGTGTCATCGTACCTGGCAGATACCTGGCAATGCGACCGCTCCTCACGTCTGAACAAGACCCAAGTGCGGTTTGCTTCCGCCTGGGTTTAATGCCTGGCTTGACGTCGGCTGATCTGTTAATGATAATGATTAGGATTTAATATGGCTGAAATGCTTCGAGTGTCTACCAGATTGGCATTAAATCAATGAATTAGTAATGCCAGAGTATTATATATATACTGTGCAGTATGAGCCAGGGGAATAAATGCTTCAATCCCCGGCGCTGGAAAATAACCCCCAATGCACTCGGGCCCCAGGAGAGAAAACAGTCACAAAACATCAATCCCACACCCGGGGTATACCCAATCGTGGGGGATTAGCCGAGCTCGAAAACGGTGGTCGCCAGTGTACAGTACTGACTCAGTTACAGTCACTGCGTCAAATGCATGTATACTTAATATGCAAATTTACAATACTGACCCGCACAAACAGGATTTGTGTACTGACGTAGGCATGTGAACCGCCCCAAAGGTATCATACGCTTCCAAGAAAACAGCTCGCAAATGCCCCCTGAGTTTTACACGCGCATTGCAGTATGCAGGACAGCGAGATAACAAATGTAATATCACGAAGCGCTTAAAAATAACAAATTGCACTCCGGGCAAAAAAAAAACAAAACAAAAGTGTGAATGGAATTGCGAATAAAATGGCCATGTTCTTCCATCGCTACAGTGTTGACCTTCGCTATGATTAGTTACTACATAAATGGCTACCCGCCCAGCTCACCCCTCCCATCAACTACGGAATCAAGATGGCGCCAGGTATTCCATGCTCTAAATGCCTCGCATGCAGCTAGTCCAAAACATCGCCGCAAAACAAGACCATAAAACTAACAACAAGCCCAAGACCCATACAAGAAAACAGAACCCAACACAGACCATAGCAGACACTGACATGTGTATTTACACACAACTTTGACCCGTGAGAGACGCTCCTTTGCATACAATCCCCTCACCCTGCAAGCACTCTATATATGAGAGCACAGGCTAGTAGCCCTACATAACACGCGCAGACTTATCAATCTGAATCCTGTTCAGTGTGTGTTCTCCAGTGCAATGTTGCAACTACCACACCGTAGGAAACTAATCTGGAGCGGGACAGATACTCTGTCACAGACCGTATTGGTCTATCGCAAATATCGGTGGCGCCCAATGTGGAGGCCTGGGTTGGAACCACACCAGACAGCTGTTGCTACACGAGGGGACACACGAGGCTGGACACACCATGCGCGACGCCGGCAGGGACTGGATCACCATGGATACGGTGTAGGATAAAATGTCTTTATCTACCACATACCGCCCACTGTCTCCACTGTTGGTCTATTTACTGTGTCTCCCATACGGCTCTTCCGAAGGTGCACCGTAAAGACAGGTCTAGAAGCTTGCCCAGAGCATGTGTTTAAAATGCGAACCTCCGTGTACCTAGACCATATGATCTATCACTACCGGTAGTCAAATGATCTTAATGTTATATGTGTTCAGTCAGTGTCCGGAATGGGAGCCCGAAGTGGAGTCCCCGAGAATTTTTTGCCGGCTGACTACGCGGGTCTGTCGCCATTGACGATTGTAAACTTGGGTGGAGGAGGGGAGGAAAGGAGGGGGGTAAGGGAAAGTGGTTTCAGATAGAGGAGGACACACATGTATCCCTATGTGACTCGCGACTAGTGGTTGGGCGTTGCAGAGTAGTGACTTGGAAAGGGACCGGCGTCTCGAATAAAATAAAAGGATAGTCTAGCTACTAGTAATACAAATACTGCGAATTGGTCTGTTGCACAACAAAGTAAACATGATGGTAATTCACGCCGACGAATTGAAAACTGTCCGTCTTGCTCAGCTGTACTGTTTTCCGAATCGGTTTGTGGATTTGTTCAATTCATGAGGACGGGTGGGGATGATTGATTGAGTAAGTGAAAGAAGAGATGAGCCCACAGTTTACTGGGGCGTAAAACACCTAGATACTTGTTTTTAAAACTGCGACCGCGAAACTCCTGTTTTTTCCGCATTAACGTCGTTTGCAGTAAAAAAGAAAAAAAAGGTGAATAGGAAAGAAATAGGCAAGTAAATTTGCTGATAGACTAATCAAGGTCATGATGGTGTTGATGGAGTAGATATTGAGGGTTATTTTTATGTGCAAGGTTTTATTGCTAGCAAAATTGGATCGAATAAAACTTGATTATGGTATAATGTTTTGGAAGGGACAGATAAGTGTCTATAAGAAAAAGGGAAAAAATAAACCATGGGAACACAGGACAAGCGTAAGCACGGAGAAAGGAGATCGTTAGCCTACCACACCTAGTACGGAGGAAACGGAAGAAGCAGAGTCCGAGAGCAGAAACGGAAGCGAGACATGGCGGTAAGTAGAACCCTCTGCACGAATTTGGTTATAAAAACTTATTTTAAAGTTTGTTCGTGACTGGCCACACGAAAAATTGGGTCTTTTTTAAAACCAGAGAAAATATTCTTTTCTCACCTTACTGTTCTCAATGGCAACTAGAAAGAGAATGCGAACACCAACAGACAACGCACACCAGACCGCCCGCCAAAAAAAAAAAAAACGTTTTCCTGTAAAGGAATGTGCAAAAGATAAGGAAATTGGCGCAGAATTTTAACTGACAGAGGGGTCTTTTTCTGTGGATGATAAGCTGCAGTTGAGGCCCCGTCCTTGTTGTTTTTGGAATCACCACAGGGACAAACCATTACCTTACGTTAAATATGGGTCAAAAGGCAATTCTGTTGAGGGACGAGGTGTCCCCGCGCCCTCTGCTTTATTACATTGCCAGGAAGAAGTATATAGTTAATAAAAAGTGAGAAAAAAAAAAAGTAGATTTGCAGCCAGAAATTGTGGCATGGACAAAAATATTGAAAGAAAAGAGAGAATTTTGGAGTGACTAACAAACCTGCTGAAGACAGCAGGAAGAAAAAGAGGAAAAACACAAAAAGCGCACAAGATGAGAGATGTAATTTTGTATTACCAAAATAAAAAATAGAATAACTTACATGTACAAATTCTCCTTAAAATCCCGGATTCTACGTGATCAAAGGCACGTAGGGCATCACATGGGAAGTGAAAGGGCAGTCTCAGTCCTGGGAGAATCAGTACCCACGGCTGGGGGGCTGTCTACAGGTGTGTTCCTATCATCACTGTGTTGTTAGCGTGGGGCGGAGAGTTAGCGCTGCGTGGGTCGGACCGGAAACCCCCATACATTCGCGCGAGAAGTGTTTTATATGTGGGTTGCGCAGCGTCCCGCTGTGGAACTGCATTCACCTCATACCTCACTCCCCTTTGTACCTTGCGCTCACCAACCCAGGCAAGCTACCCCCACCTATACAACCAAACTACCCCGGCCCCAGATTGGACAATACCAACCACTGCCCATGCCAGCACACTATTATCCTGTGCTGCAGGGGATGGTTCCTAATTAACCCGACTGAGCTCCCCTAATTGCCCTCGATGCCAAGCCTCTCCTTTCACCCCAAACACCACTGCCCCCACATAGTGTAGGATTTCAAGTGTCTACCCTGACACAACATTAGCACAACAGAACCATAGGCAGCCTAGTGTCCATGAACAGTGCGCCCTATTGTTTTTGCACTCAGATAAGTGGTCACGGGGGGCGCCTGCACAGGATGGCTGTGAACATGACCTGGAAACCCTAACCCCAGCCCCCCCCCCCCCCACAGGTACCGACCGCGCCCCAAGGTTATATGGCAGACCGCCCCAAAGGTGGGGTAGAATGGCCCTCCCCTATTTTGATTGTTTCGGACAGAGGTTCTCAATTCATTTCTACGTTTTGGCGAGCTTTTTCTCAGAGACTTGGCATTTCCCTTCTATTTTCCTCGGGTTATCACCCACAAACCAACGGGCAGATGGAGAGAATGAATCAGACGCTGGAACAGTATCTCAGATGCTTCGTGTCTGAGTCGCAGGACAATTGGGTGGACCTGTTACCCTGGGCTGAGTTTGCCATTAACTCATTAAGAAACGAATCAACACAAGAGTCGCCTTTTTTCATTAACTATGGATTCCATCCAAGCAGTCTTCCCCTCTCCTCCTTCCCCTCTTGTGTTCCCGCAGTGGATTCTCAAATTTTCAGTCTCCAAATTTCTTGGAAAAAGATCTTAAAAGCTTTGAAGGTTCCGTTCAAAGATAGAAGACGCAAGCTGATCAGCGACGTCAAGTAGGCCCAGTATTCAAACCTGGAGACAGAGTTTGGCTATCTTCCAAGAATATCAAGCTGAAGACTCCTTCCCAGAAACTGGCCCTGAGGTACTTGGGTCCTTTCAAGGTCCTTGAAAGGATCAACCCGGTTGCATACCGACTTGCACTTCCCCATACTATGAAAATCCCTTCTGTTTTCCACGTGTCGCTCCTTAAACCCATGATCCAAAATGCCCATTTTCCAGATCGCCTTCAGAGACCAAATCCGGTCGTCATAACAAGGACAACAAGAATTCGAAGTCCAGTCCATACTCGATTCTCGTTGGTCCAGGGGCAGACTTCAGTTTCTCGTACACTGGAAAGGATATGGCCCGGAGGAACTTTCCTTGATACCATCCCATCATATCCATGCCCCAGCACGCCTCAGACAGTTCCGATGGAAGTTCCCTCATAGACCTTGGGAGGATCATCCGGAGTCCGATCCTCAAGGGGGGGGATTCTGTAAGGGATCGGGGGACTCGCAATTCCCAGCGTGTCCCCGTCACCTCAGGTTCCACAGTGCCTAGTCCCTCAGCTCCCCTACGTCCCCAATCTCTACCTTCCTCCCTCAGCCGTTCCTCCATGGCATGGCTCGCATGCCCAGGCTCACACTCTGCACGCGCACGTGGTCCCCTCACCCAGCGTGCCTGTTCACGATCGCGGGTTCCCTATTGTGGGTCACGCGCTCCTCGGCGTGCCTCTGTCATCCATGTCCGTTCCCTACCTGGTTCCTCCGTTCCTCCTTCCCCTCTGTCTCCTCTCCTGTACACCTCCTCCGCTGGTCTGCCCCCACGCTCTGGTGCACGCGCGGTGCACGCGCATAGTAGCGTTACAGAGGGCACGTGCACCCGCTCTAGTTACTTGCCGCCCCCACGCTCTGGCTCCGCTCCCCATCAGTTGCAGGCTATAACTCTTGATTACCTCCCTGTTTCCTCCCCTGCTCTCACTGACCTATCCCTGCAAGTACCCACTCAAACCTCTGCTCCTCCCTGCATCCCTATTGGCCCTCCTTCCCATATAACCCCTACTCTGTCCTCTCAGTCCTTGCTCTGCATAGCTTTCCTGTAGATCCTGTGTGTGCAGTGTCTCTGCCTAGCTCCCTTGTCTGTTTCAGCCCTGGTTCCTGTCCCTGGATATGTTTGGATACCATTGGCTTGAACTTGAACTCTGCTTTGGACCTTGACTATGCTGCTCTCTCCTGCCCTTGAACCCTGGCTTTCGGACATCACTACGCTGCTCTCTCCAAACCCTGAACTCTGGCACTTGGATATTACCCTCCGACCTCTGGCACCCCGGACTCCGCAAGTATTACGTTAACCCTTACTCTCCAGGCCCGTCAACACTACTATAGTACCACACTCCGGGCATGCCCTCACTGCTGTGGGTGCGTGTTATACCCTTACCCACCTCAGTACTGGGGACTGTCCAGGTCTGCGGGCATACAGGCATTACACTTTTCTATGTACTGCTTCTGTGACCCAAGTGTCTGTCTTAGGTTTGTAATCTTTTTCTCCAACTTCATCTGAGGAACCTCTTGCTGGACAGCAGTAGTGTCCAACGTAGCGTCCATCACAGTCTTCAAAGCCTCGAGCTCCATACCCAGGTCACGCTTTTGTTTCTCTGTCATCGTGGCCAATACGCTCAGACTCCCGGTCCTTCCTCAGGTCTTGAAGCTGTCCTGTATTTCTTTTTTCACTCAGTGCGGCTGCTAGTTCAACTTCTTTGGAGTTGAGTCGCGATTCACGTCTGTCAGCTGATTCAGAGCATTTTCTCTATTCTTAACCTGCAGCTGACGGCGCTCCTCCCAGACCTTGTCCAGCTCCAGCTGCAGCCCCCTCATTGGCCATATGGTCCAGCCGATTGTGGATATCGGCCATCTCGGTTTCATAGCGCTATGTCAGGCTGGCCACCTGACGGGTGGACACCTCCTCCCTCTCGGCGAACTGTATCTTGCACTCAGCAATCTGCATCTGCAGCTCTTCAATTTGATCTGGCAAGTCCCCTCTCAGGGCCTTCACCTCTTCCCTGTGCTTGCTCTGAGTTTGCTTCAGCGCATCCTTCATATTTTGGAGCTCTGCAGATTTCATCACCAGGATCGTTGCTGCTTCTGTTTTCCAGGCCTCTTTCTCCTTGGCGTTCTGACTCATGGGGATGGAGCAGCCTCTCTGCTTCTCCACCTCTTGCTCCAGTTTCTGGACCTTTTCCCGCTCCCTCTCATACAGTCAACTGGCATCTAAGCTCCACCTCCAGCGATGCTCTGGTGACATGGAGCATGGCCTTCAGCTCCTCATACTGCTCTGTAAAGACACACTGGGTACTCAGCCTTTCATGTAGCACTTGTACTTTGTTAGCTGCCTGGACACTTTCTTCTTGCAGGACCCACTGCATCTCCTTGGCCTCCAGTAGATGCACACGCAGCTCTTGCAGCTGGCTCTGCAGTGCTGCCTGTACATTTAAATTTTCCAGGGACAATTGTTCCTTCATTTTTTCTGCTTGGTGAAGCTTCTCCTTTCCTTCACTATATAGCACAAAATCACTAGATGGCGGTCTAACACTTCCCAATACAGTGCACAGTGAAACAAAGAAATATTAGAGTGTATAGGAAATAACAAACCTTAAAATATTATATAAATCCCATATAAACACTTACACAAATAAGTGCAGACAAAACAATAAATGTGAATAATTAAGGGCAAACCAGGTATCACTCAACCCTATTACTTATACTGTTTTAAAAATCTAGATGTATACAGCTTTCCCAAAATCCAGGGGAGCGATGATGGGTGCCATAAAAAAGAAGACAAATATATAGTGCAATATGCTAACACAGTGAAGAAGATAAATAAGAGGGGCTCCCAAATTTCTACTCACAATTGAGCAGAAATAAAGAGCAGTGTGTCAGCCTGTGACTCATGGTAGTCTGTGGTCTAGATGGTGTAGGTAGTAGGAACTCAGCAGTCTCGGACAAAGAGAAGGTAAACCATAGTGCAGGTCCAAAAGATAATTTATGAAAACATCAATGCAGGTCGCTTCCTACAAGCGATCAGAGGTCTATATCAACACCACTCTGCTAGAATCAAATGCACTGGCCTCATCTCTAATAAAATTAAAATAACCAATGGCACTAGGCAAGGGTGCCCCCTTGTCTTCTCTGCTGCCCATGGTGGTCTCATTCAGACTGAACCCAACCATTTCAAGAGTGACTATTTTTAACAGTAACTATAAAATATCGTTATTTGAGGACGACGTATTTCTGACCCTTTAACGCCCACTGATCTCTCTCCCAAATTTATACCAATCCCTCGAGGATTTCGGAAACGGGTCGGGCTTCAAAATCAATCACACCAAATCTAAGGCATTGGCAGTTAACTTGCCCAACGATAGTCAAGCTCCTAAAACTCAACTTCGATTTTTCTTGGCAAGCTTATTATATTCCCTATCTCGGAATCAATATAACTAAATCATATGACACTCTCTACAAATTCAACTACCCCAAACTAATTAAAGGCCTGAAGAAGGACTTAGAAACATGGGGTAAATATAATATCTCATGGATAGGCAAAATTACATCGATTAAAATTAATCTCCTTCCACACATAGTGTATTTTTTCCACAATCTCCCTATTAAGGTTCCGATAGATGATCTTGAGGACCTCCAATCCGACATCACAAATTTTATATGGAATAAAAAGTGCCAAGAGTCAAAAGAGAGGTACTATACGGACCCACGATGAACGGGGGGCAAGGCATTCCCAGCTTGTTAAGATAATATCAAGCCTCCCAACTGAGTCAGATTGTGCTCTGGAACTCCGAGCCGCAAACAAGAGGCTGGGTAGATATAGACAGTGGTTGAGAAGCCCAGTCGCCAGGGGCGACAAGATTGTGACCGGCGGCGACCCTCATAGCCGCAAACAGCTGTGTCTGTGTGCCTCAGTCACCTGTGTCTGTGTGCCTCAAGTGTGTCTGTGTTCCTTACCCACCCACCCTGTGTCTGTGTAGCCTCACCCACTTACCCACCCTGTGTCTGTGTTCCTCACTCACCCACCCACCCTGTGTCTGTGTATCTCACCCAGCAAACCACCCTGTGTATGTGGGTCTCACCCATCCACCCTGTGTGTGTGGGTCTCATCAGCCCTACCAACCAACCCACCCACCGGGTGTCTGTGTCAATCAACCACCTACCCACCCTGTGTCTGTGTGTCTCAAAGTGTCTGTGTGTCTCAACCACCCTGTGTCTGTGTATCTCAATGTGTCTGTGTGTCTCACCAACCTACCCTGTGTATGTGTGTCTCACCCACCCAACCTGTGTCTGTGGGTCTCACACACCCACCCATGTCTGTGTGTCTCACCCACGCACCCTGTGTCTGTGTGTCTCAGTGTCTGTTTGTCTCATCCACACAAACTCTGTGTCTGTGTGTACCACCCTGTGTCTGTTTGTCCCAAACCCTGTGTCTGTTTGTCCCACCCACCCTCCCTGTGTCTGTGTGTGTGTCTCACCCATCCACCCTCCCTGTGTCTGTGTGTTTCATGTGTCTGTGTGTCTCACCCAACCACCCTCCTTGTGTCTGTATGTCTCACCCACCCACCCTCCTTGTGTCTGTGTCTCAACCACCCACCCTCCCTGTGTCTGTGTGTCACCCCCACCCACACAACCTGTGTCTGGGTGTCTCCCCCACCCACCCTCCCGGTGTCTGTGTGTCTCCCCCACCCACCCTCCCTGTGTCTGTGTGTCTCATCCACCCACACACCCTGTGTCTGTGTGTCTCATCCACCAATCCTTTGTCTGTGTGTCTCAAACCTGTGTCTGTGTTTGAACCCACCCTGTGTCTGTGTGTCTCACCCAGTGTGTCTGTGTGTCTCACCCACCCACCCACCCTGTGTCTGTGTGTCTAACCCACCCACCCTGTGTCTTTGTGTCTCAAAGGTGTCTGTGTGTCTCACCCATCCACCCTGTGCTGTGTGTCTCACCCACCCACCCTGTGCTTTGTGTCTCAAGGGTCTGTGTGCCTCACCCGCCCACCAACCCTGGGTCTGTGTGTCTCAGGGGTCTGTGTGTCTCAAGGGTCTGTGTGTTTCACCTGCCCACCAACCCTGGTCTGTGTGTCTCATGGGTCTGTGTGTTTCAAAGGGTCTGTATGTCTCAAGGGGTCTGTGTGTCTCTGGGGTCTGTGTGTCTCAACCCTGTGTCTGTGTGTCTCACCCACCCTGTGTCTGTGTGTCTCATCCACCAACCCTTTGTCTGTGTGTCTCATGTGTCTGTGTGTCTCAAACACCCACCCTGTGTCTGTGTGTCTCAACCCTGTGTCTGTGTGTCTCACCCACCCTGTGTCTGTGTGTCTCAATGTGTCTGTGTGTCTCACCCAAACCATGTGTCTGTGTGTCTCATGCACCCACCCACCCTGTGTCTTTGTGTCTCACCCAACCACCCTGTGTCTTTGTGTCTCACCCAACCACCCTGTGTCTGTGTGTCTAATGTGTGTCTGTGTGTCTCACCCACCCCACCACTCTGGATCTGTGTGTCTCATGTGTCTGTGTGTCTCACCCTCCCACCCTGTGTCTGTGTGTCTCACACCCCGGACCCTTTGTCTGTGTGTCTCAAACCTGTGTCTGTGTGTCTCACCCACCCACCCTGTGTCTGTGTGTCTCACCCACCCACCCTATGTCTGTGTGTCTAAAAGTGTCTGTTTGTCTCACCAAAGTGTCTGTGTGTCTAACCCACCCACCCTGTGTCTTTGTGTCTCAAATGTGTCTTTGTGTCTCACCCAACCACCCTGTGTCTGTGTGTCTAATGTGTGTCTGTGTGTCTCACCCACCCCACCACCCTGGATCTGTGTGTCTCATGTGTCTGTGTGTCTCAAACACCCACCCTGTGTCTGTGTGTCTCAACCCTGTGTCTGGGTGTCTCACCCACCCACCCTGTGTCTGTGTGTCTCATCCACCCACCCTGTGTCTGTGTGTCTCAAAGTGTCTGTGTGTCTCAAAGTGTCTGTGTGTCTCACCCACCCACCCTGTGTCTGTGTGTCTCACCCACCCACCCTGTGTCAGTGTGTCTCACCCACCCACCCATCCTTTGTCTGTGTGTCTCACCCACCAACCCACCCTGTGTCTGTGTGTCTCAAATGTGTCTGTGTCTCACCCATCCACCCTGTGTCTATGTGTCTCACCCACACAACCACCCACACAGCCACCCACCCATCCAGTGTCTCTGTGTCTCAACCACCCACCCACCCTCCCTGTGTTTGTGTGTCTCATCCACACACCCTGGGTCTGTGTGTCTCAACCCTGTGTCTGTGTGTCTCACCCACCTACCCTGTGTCTGTGTGTCTCAATGTGTCTGTGTGTCTCACCCAAACCCCACACACCACTTCCTCCACGCCAAACCATCGATACACCACACAACACACCCTGACTGACACGACATATACACACACACACACACACACAACCTGCCACCACACCACACTACTACACACACACACACACACCACACAACACACCACACACACACCAAACCCACTCACACACACACACACACACACACCCACAATACTGACCACACACACACACTGACTGACCACATATATATATCACACATACACACCCACACACACACACACCCACACACACACCACATACCACACACACACTGACTACACACACACTGACTGACCCACACTACACACAAGGAATTCACACTTAGTGCAATAGCTAATACAGGGATTTGTCCGAGCACGCGCATTTTAAGTCAAATTTATTTGCGTTTGTCAATGAAATTGTATTTTGTTTTTAATTAAAATATCACAAAAACAAACAATTTCTGTGACAAAAGTCAAAGAAGTTTCCACTTACTATGCGCGTGCACGGCACACACAGCTTTTTTTTTTCTCTCCTTTCCATTCTTCACAGAGCAAATCACAGTCATGCCTGGCAATTTCATCAGGACGTCTTCAGGGCGGGTCAGGATCGTAACTCACTGGTTCCATCTCGCTTCCCTGGATGACTGGTTGAGGGTTCTCCAACTGTTGGCACCGACAGACACCTCTTTGGGGTAAACGACTTCTCGCTTGGGCCCTCTGGATATTCGGTTAACCGCGAGGACAATTCTCCATTTTCCTCTAGCGCAGGGCAACTCGGTCCCCCTTTTCCTCCACGATCTGCGGGCGTGCTGTTCCTTCCACGGTAAGTGAAGAACTGCTTTCTTTTTTTTTTTTCTTCCGCCTTTTTGATTTGGATGACACCGTCCTCTTCATGGATATTGAAGGTCTCCATCTTCCATTTGCAAATTTTAGCACCTCATTATAAGCCAGGCTTTTCTTGCAGTTGCTTTAGCTGACAGAAATATTGGGTGATCTGCTGCTCCTGCTCCCGCTCATATCTCTGCTGATCATATCGTCAAAGGGAGCGGGTCTTTTCTGTTCGTGCCGAGTTCAGCACCCCACCATTCTTGGGGTGTTTTGGTGGTGTGACTCAGTTCGGGTTCCCTAGCGACTAATGCTTTCTCTCTTATGGACTGGAAGGGCCCCTCTTCCGTGGGGTAGGATTCATTACAAGAACGCTGCATCTTGTCCTCCATTTTTAGCTACCATGGTATTTTCTTCCTTACCTCAGGAGGCACTATTGCAGCTGTTGCCACTGTATTTGCTAGAACCCCTAATTGTGACACATGGTGGGTGGGTAGACAAACCCGACACAGGATGGGTGGGTGGTTTTAAGACAACCCAGACACCCTTTTAAGACACCCGACACAGGGTGGGTGGGTTAATAGACAACCCACAGGTGGGTGGGTGGGGTTAAGACACCCAGACACAGGTGGGTGGGTGGGTGGTTAAGACACCCAGACACAGGGTGGGTGGGTGGGTGGGTTAAGACACCCAGACACAGGGTGGTGGGGTGGGTGGGTTAAGACAGCCCACACGGGTGGTGGGTGGTGGGTGGTTAAACACCCAGACACAGGTGGGTGGGTGGGTGGTAAGACACCCAGACACAGGGTGGGTGGGTGGGTGGGTTAAGACAACCAGACCCAGGTGTGGGTGGGTGGGTTAAGAACCCAGACCAGGTGGGTGGGTGGGTGTGTTTAAGACACCCAGACACAGGGTGGGGTGGGTGGGTGGGTTAGACACCAACACAGGGTGGGTGGGTGGGGTGGTTAAGACACCCAGACACATGGTGGTGGGTGGGTGGGTTAAGACAACCCAGACACAGGGTGGGTGGGTGGGTGGTTAAGACACCCAACACCCCGGGTGGGTGGGTGGGTGGGTTAAGACACCCAGACACAGGGTTGGTGGGTGGTGGGTTAGAACCACCCGAACCATGGTGGGTGGGTGGGTGGTTAAGACACCCAGCACCAGGGTGGGTGGGTGGGTGGGTTAAGCACACCCACACACACGGGGTGGGTGGGTGGGTTAAGACACACCAGACACAGGGTGGGTGGGTGGGGGGTGGTTAAGACACCCGAGACAGGGTGGGTGGGTGGGTTAAGAACACCCAGACACAGGGTGGGTGGTGGGTTTAAGACACCCAGACACGAGGGTGGGTGGTGGTTAAGACACCCAGACACAGGGTGGGTGGGTGGGTTAAGACACCCAGACACAGGTGTGGGTTGTGTGGGTTAAGACACCCAGACACAGGGTGGGTGGGTGGGTTAAGACACCCAGACACAGGGTGGGTGGTGGTGTTAAGACACCAGACAATAAGACCACAGACACAGGGTGGGTGTGGGTGGGTTAAGACCACCAGACACAGGGTGGGTGGGTGGGTTAAAACCAGACAGGTGGGTGGGTGGGTAGACACCCAGACACAGGGTGGGTGGGTGGGTTAAGACACCCAGACACAGGGTGGGTGGTGGGTTAAGACACCCAGACACTGGTGGGTGGTAAGACACACAGACACAGGGTTGGGTGGGTGGTTAGACACACAGACACAGGGTGGGTGGGTGGGTTAAGACACAACAGACACAGGGTGGGTGGGTGGTTTAAGACAACACAGACACAGTGGGTGGGTGGGTTTAAGACCACAGACACAGGTGGTGGGTGGGTTAAGACACCCAGACACATTTAAACACACAGCACAGGGTGGGGGGTGTTTAAGACACACAGACACAGGGTGGGTGGGTGGGTTTAAGACACACAGACACAGGGTGGGTGGGTGGGTTTAAGACACACAGACACAGGGTGGGTGGGTGGGTTTAAGACACACAGACACGGTGGGTGGGTGGTTTAAGACACACAGACACAGGTGGGTGGTGGGTTGAAAGACACCAGACCAGGGTGGGTGGGTGTTGACAGACACACAGACACAGGGTGGTGGGTGGGTTTAAGACACACAGACACAGGGTGGGTGGGTGGGTTTAAGACACACCAGACACAGGGTGGGTGGTGGTTTTAAGGACAACAAGAACACAGGGTGTGTGGTGGTGGGTTAAACAGACCCACAGACACATGGTGGGTGGTGGGTTTAAGACACACAGACCAGGGTGGGTGGTGGGTTTTTAAGACACACTACACAGGGTGGTGGGTGGGTTAGCACACGAGACACGGGTGGGTGGGTGGGTTTAAGACACACAACAGCACAGGGTGGGTGGTGGGTTTAAGACCCCACAGACCAAGGGTGGGTGGTGGTTAAGACACACAGACCAGGGTGGGTGGGTGGGTTTTAAGACACACAGACACGGGGGTGGGTGGGTTAAGACAACAAAACACAGGGTGGGTGGGTTGGTTTAAGAAGCACACAGACACAGGGTGGGTGGGTTGGGTTTAAACACAACAACCAGGGTGGGTGGGTGGGTTTAGACACACAGACACAGGTTGGGTGGGTGGGTAAGACACAAGACCACAGGGTGGGTGGGTGGGTTAACACACAGACATGGTGGTGGGTGGGTTAGACACACAGACACAGGGTGGGTGGGTGGGTGGTAAAGACACACAGACACAGGGTGGTGTGGGTGGGTTCAGAACACACACGGTGGCTGGGTGGTGGGTTAAGAACACACCCATACACAGTGGTGGGTGGGTGGGCGTGGGTTAGACCACAGACCACGGTTCAGACACACCGGGTGGGTGGGTGGGTGGTTAAGACACACAGACACAGAGGTGGTGGTGGGTGGGTAAGACACACACACACACCCACAGGGTGACAGGTGGGTGGGTGGGTTAAGACACACAGACACAGAGGTGGTGCCGTGGGTGGGTGAAGACACACAGACACGGTGGGTGGGTGCTCGTAAGACACCAGACACAAGGGTGGGGTGCGTGTGGTGGTTAAGCCCACAACACAGGTGGGTGGTGGCGTGGGTTAAGACCAGCCGACAGTGTGGGTGGGTGGGTTTAAACAACACAGACACAGGGTTGGGTGGGTGGGTTAAGACACACAACACAGGGTGGTGGGTGGGGTTAACACACACAGACACATGGTGTGGTGGGTGGGTTAGACACACGACACAGGGCGGTGGGGTTTAGACCGACGACACTGGTGGGTTAAGACACACAACACAGGGTGGTGGGGTGGGTTAAGACACACAGGACCGGGTGGGTGGGTGTTTTAAGACACACAGACACACGAGTGGCGGTGGGTGGGTTAAGACACACACGACACAGCGGTGGTGGGTTGGTTGACACACAGACAACAGGGGTGGGTGGTGCGTGGGTTGCAGACACAACAGACACAGGGTTTTAAGACACACAGACACAAGCGGGTGGGTGGGTTAAGACACACAGACCACAACTGGTGTTAAGACACACAGCACATTTAAGACACACATACCCATTTCAGAAGACAGCACATTAACACAAGCACAATTTACACTACACACAGCCCAATTTAAGACACACAGACACATTTATGACACACAGACACATTTAAGACACACAGACCATTAGACACACACACACACATTTAAGACACACGACACTTAAGACACACAGACACATTTAAGACACACAGACACAGGGTTTAAGAGCCCAACCATTTAAGACACCCGACATACACAGGTTTAAGCAACAGACACATTTTTAACACACACGACACAGGGTGGGCTTGGTGGGTTTAACGACACACAGACACAGGGTGTGGGTGGGTGGGTTAAGACACACAGACACAGGGTGGGTGGGTGGGTTTTAGACACACAGACAAGGGTGGGTGGTTGGTTTAAGACCCCCAAACCAAGGGTGGGTGGGTGGGTTAAGACACACAGACACGGAGTGGTGTGTGGGTTTAAGACACACAGCACACAGGGTGGGTTGGGTGGGTTTAAGACCACACAGGTTGGGTGGGCTGGTTCAGCACACCAACCAGGTGGGTGGGTGGGTTAAGACCCACAGACACAGGTGGATGG
>WSYH01002778.1:0-12925 GCA_036426205.1 Ascaphus truei | reverse complement strand
CCACCGCCCCTTTTTTCCGCCCCCACCGGCCCACGTTCCGCCCCCCCCCGCCCCCTTTCCGCCCCCCCCCGCCACCTGTCCGCCACACCAGCCCCTTCCGCCCCCCCCGCCACCTTACGCCCCCCCGCCCCCATTTCCGCCCCCCGCCCATTTAAGACCCCACGACACCTTTAAGCCACCCCGCCCCATTTCAGCCACCCCGACCTTTCCGCCCACCCCGCCCATTTCGCCCCCCGCACACCTTTCAGCCCCCCGCCACGCGGTTGGGTGGGTGGGTTAAGACACCCGCCCACCGGTGGGTGGTGGGGTGGTTAAGCCCACCCGCCCACCAGGGTTGGGGCGGGGGGGGTTAAGCCCAGCCCCCCGGGTGGGTGGGTGGGTTTGACCCCAGACACAGTGTGGGTGGGTGGGTGGTACGCCACCCAGACACGGGGTGGGTGGGTGGGTTTAGCACCACCCAGCCGTGTGGGTGGGTGGGTTAAGACACCCAGCACACCGGGTGGGTGGGTGGGTTTAAGACACAGCCCCCGGGTGGGTGGGTGGGTTTAAGACCCCCCGACACAGGGTGGTGTGGGTGGGTTAAGACCCCCCCGACACCGGGTGGGGGGTGGGTTATACGACAACAGCCCAGGGGTGGGTGGTGGGTTAAGACCACCCAGACACAGGGTGGGTGGGTGGGTGGTTAAGACACGTCAGACACAACCCCAGGGGGTGTGGTGGGTGGGTTAAGACCACCCAGACACAGGGTGGGTGGTGGGTGTGGTTGGGTTCAGACACCACAGACAGGGGGGCTTAAGACACCCAGCACCACCGGTGGGTGGGTGGGTAAGCCACCACTAGACACACCACAGGGTGGGTGGGTGGGTTTAGCCACCGCCAACAGGGTGGGTGGGGGGTAAGAACACAGACACATTTAAGACACACAGACACAGGGTGGGTGGGTGGGTTAAGACACACAGACACAGGGTGGGTGGGTGGGTTAAGACACACAGACACAGGGTGGGTGGGTGGGTGGGGTAAGACACCGACACAGGGTGGAGTGGGTGGTGTTAAGAACACGCCACAAGACACAGGGTGGGTGGGTGGTTAAGAACACCAGACAAGGGTGGGTGGGTGGGTTAAGACATCCAGACACAGGGGGGGGGGTGGGTTAAGACACACAGACACAGGGTGGGTGGGTGGGGGTTAAGGACACAGACACAGTGGCGTGTTCTGTTAAGACACACAGACACAGGGTGGGTGTGTGGCTGGTTAAGACCACACAGACCACAGGTGGGTGAGGTGGGTAAACACAGACACAGGGTGGGTGGTGTGGTTAAGACACACGACACAGGTGGGTGGGTGGGTGTTAAGACACACAGACACAGGGTGGTGGGGATACCGGGTGGGTGGGTTAGACACACAGACACAGGGTGGGGTGGGTGGGTTAAGACACACAGACACAGGTGGGTGGGTGGTGTTAAGACACACAGACCACAGGGTGGGATGGGTGGGTAAGCACACAGACACAGGGTGGGTGGGTGGTTAAGACACACCAGGGGGAGCAGACGGGGTGGGTTTAAGACACACAGACACAGGGTTTTAAGACACACAGACACAGGGTTTTAAGACACACAGACACACTTTTAAGACACACAGACACATTTAAGACACACAGACACATTTAAGACACACAGACACATTTAAGACACACAGACACAGTTTAGCCACACAGGACAGGTTAAGACACACAGACAAGGGTGGGTGGGGTGTGGTTAAGAAACACGACACAGGGGGGGTGGGGTGCGGTTTAAGACACACAGACACGGGTGGTGGGTGGGTTAAGACACACAACACAGGGTGGGTGGGTGGTTAAGACACAGACACAGGGTGGGTGGGCTGGGTTAAGACACACAGCACACAGGGTGGGTGGGGGGTTAAGACACACAGACACAGGGTGGGGGTGGGTTAAAGACAGAAACAGGGTGGGTGGGTGGGTTACGACACACAGACACAGGGTTGGTGGGTGGTGTAAGACAACAAGACACAGGGTGGGTGGTGGGTGCAGTGGGTGGGTGGGTTAAGACACACAGACACAGGGTGGGTGGGTGGGTTAAGACACACCAGACACAGGGCGTGGTGTGGCGGTAGCTGATACTTGTAGCGACATTCACTTTTATCCACTTTCACACACGAGCAGGATGCGTGCGGGAAGCGTGGTGTGACGCTGCTTGTTGCGGGCGCCACTGTGACGCAACGTCACGTGACGCGCCCGGTTTCCCCGGGCTTCCCCGAGCACCCCTGAGAGGTGAAAATTGAGTTAAGACGGGGTGATGCGGGGAGAGAGGGATGCAGAAGAGGGCAGAGCAAGACGGGGTTCGAGTGGTAGGGAAGGCGGAACAAAATGTGCCCGAGAGGCGCGGCGGGGGCGTGGTGCGTGGTGGAACTGCGGGTGGCGCACGGGTCTGACTGGCGGCAGCCGGGAGTAGATCCTGGAATGCTGCCGGCATTATTAGTAAGCAATAAAGTATCCGCCTACTGTACACACAGACATGTGTGTGTCAGTCAATGTGTGTATATGTGTCAGTGTGTGTGTGTGTGTATGTGTGTCAGTCAGTGTGGGTCAGTCAGTGTGGGTCAGTCAGTGTGTGTGTGTGTGTGGGGGGGGTCAGTCAGTGTGTCAGTTAATGTGTGTATGTGAGTCAGTGTGTGTGTGTGGGTGGGGGGTCTTGGGGGGGGGTGGGGGTGTGTGTGTGTGGGGGGTGTGTGTGTGTGGGGGGAGGGGGGTGTGGGGATGTGGTGTGTGGGGGGTGTGCGTGGGGGTGTGTGTGGGGCTGTGGGTGGGTCAGTCAGTGTGTGGGTGTGTGGGTGGGTCAGTCAGTGTGTGTGGGGGTGTGGGTGGGTCAGTCAGTGTGTGTGGAGGCATGGGTGGGTCAGTCAGTGTGTGTGGGGGCGTGGGTGGGTCAGTCAGTGTATGTGGGGGTGTGGGTGGGTCAGTCAGTGTGTATGTGTCCAGCTGCAGCCAGTGGCGGGGTGTAACATGGCGCACCACCTCTCTTCCCCCCCCCCTGAGCCCCTATGCCACACGGGTTGCGCCAGGGGGCCCGCGAATGCCCGCGTCAGTGGAGGGTTGAATGGTGCCGCTGCCAATGGGCGTTTGGAGCGTGTGGGTGGAACGACGCCGCTGCCAGCCGCTTCTGCGCATGTGTGGCGTCCGTCAGTGGCGCCATCACAACTGCGCATGCGCGGCATGGTAGCGGTCGTGGAACAGTTAGGCGGGCCATTAGGAGCATATGTCAGCAGCAGGGTGGGGGGTGTGTGTGGGGGTGTGTGTGGGGGTGCAGCGGCGATTAGGAGCGGTGCCGCCGCTGTATGTGACAGGGGACGTGTGAGCGGAGTGGCGTCCATTACGTCACATCACTTCCGTTTCACATTTCGCCCCCATCTATCCCATTTTGTTCTACCAGGACTAGGTGCCACGAAAGAAGTTTCACTTCAAAAAATAATGCTGAGCTACAGAAGACTGTGCTCGCAATTTACTCTGCGGCCAAGACCAAATTGGAGGATCTCAAGACTGAGCTAGATACTGCAAAGGCTAGTATTTCCGCCATGGATGAAAAGCAAAGCCAATCGGATAAAATGGTGGCTATGCTAAAGCGGATGTATGAGGAGGCACTGAAGCAGATGACACTCTTCCAGCAAGAGGTTCACACTCTTCGTATAGAGCTTGATGCCTCACATCATGAGACCAACAGCTGCCGCACAGACCTGGAAGTTTCCAGAAAGGAACTACACAGTCTCACTGAGGAGCTGAACATTGCTAAAGAAACTATTGGTAATCTTGATACAGATCTCAAAGTCTCTCAGAAGGAGCTTCAGACCCTCAACCTAGAGAAGGAAGTCTCACGCCAGGAGAGTGTCATTCTCAAAGCAGATGTGCGTAAATGGAAGGAGGACTGCAAAGAAGCCCTGAAGAATACAGAGACTGAAAAAAGAGAAAATTCAAGATTAAAAAGAGAAAACTTAAAACTGAAAGAAGAAAATTTTCAGTTGACAGAAGAAGTCAAGGAAAAGTTTGAAGCAGAGCACCAACTGCAGAACCAACTGCAAGGTCTGCGTACACACCTCCAGTATGCAGTATGTTGAGGAGAAGCAGCAAACTCTGCAGGAAGAAAAGCTGCAGGCTGCTAAAGAAATTCAAGTGCTGCAGGAACGTCTGATGACCCAGTTTGTCCCCGCAAAGCAGCATGAGAAACTGAAGGCTACCCTGAGCATCACCAAAGCAATGCTAAAAGCCAAGCTTAGAACTCAGGTGACGTGGCACAAAAGGGAGCACAAGAAGGTCCAGAAACTGAAACAAGTAACTGTGGCCCAAGCAAAGAAGTTCATAGTGCTCCACAATGCAATAAAAATGTGGAGGCAGGCTCAGAGAAAGCAAAGCATGCAGATAAATTCCCTGAGAAGAGACTTGCAAGACGCACTTAAAAAACAGGGATCTCTCGCGGATAAGATTACAGTCCTACAAGGACAAGTATTGACCCTGACTAAGCGTCAGTATCCCACAGCCTCAAAAACCCATGAAGACAAGGGTACAGTGAGAGCTGGGAATACCGCTCATCTGAAAGACAAGGTTGCAAAATTTGAACCACCTAAAAAAGCACTAGCAAAACCTTCAGCCACCCAGCAGGCAACAAAAGAAGGTACACGTGCTGAATTAAAACCAGAAGAATCCTTAGCTGATGAAGCTGAAAAGATGGGACATTCTCTGGAAGTGGGTGTGGAATTGCAACTTAATCTAAAAGGGGCGGAACTAGCAACCCCATTGAGTAAGAAAAGCGTGGTTTTTAAACGCTCTGCAACTGCTGCCATACAGTATGCCTACAATAAGACGAGCACCCGACGCGAGGGAAATCTCATGACTGCGCACGTAGAAAAAAGACTATACTTGGAGAAAGTCCTCCTGGAGCGACTGAGGGGTGCTGATCTCAAACACCTTCAGGAGGAGACACGAATGAACTGGAGAAAGGGCTCCAATCCCAACAGGACTGAAGGTTCTCTTCCTCCATCCACTCTCATTCAAGTCACTGAGATATCTAGAAAGAAAGTGGAAGGATGGGCTTTGGCCGTGGCAAGCCCAAGCTTCCCACAAACAAGGGAGGTATGTAACAGGGGAGTAATCCCTGTTCAAGTAATGTGCCTTTAATCTGGCAGTGTGGTGGTTAACTGCTGGTAGTCAATTAATAAACACCACCTGCCTGATTGCTTACAAAAGCCTGTCTGTTGAGACAGGAAGTGACTCCTTAGCTCTGACTGAGAGCTGGCCTTTGGAGAGACAGAGGAGTGTTCTGGAGACTACCAGGAGAGTCTGACCAAGAGAACACACATCTCTGGAGCTGACCGGTCTTGAGCTCTGCCCAGCATAGCTGATTGCAAGACACCAAATAAGACTTCTAAACCTGGATGCTGATATTTTCTGTGCACGCACGGGTGCAGTTCCAGGAGAGCAGACAAGCTTACTCTACAGCAAGAAACAGATAAGACTTTCATAATTAAGAGACTGCTTATATCTGCTTATTTCATGCTATGGGGCCTATGCAGAGAGCAGCGAATTTTCGAAATTCGCCATTTTTTGGAGATAATCGCGCAGAAAACAGCAGAAAATGGAGATTTCCGAAAAACGCGCCAATTTTTCTTTTCTATTTCTAAAACTCGCCTCGCGGCTGGCGAGAACCGCAATCTCGCCAGTTTAAAAAATATCCGTATGCAGAGAGGCGCGAACGGCATCTAGCGGCTGTTCGCGCCAATAAAATGGCGCGATTGTCTCCGTTTTGCCTCGCCAAAAAAAACTGCCGCTCGCGGCCATTGCAAAGGGAAAAAAAAAGGCGCGAATTTGTTTTAACACATTTCTGAAGCGCGCATCTCGCCAATTTAAACTCGCCACACGCATCCATGTTAAACATAGCAGAATTCGCACTTTTCTGCATATGGAGATTAAAACTCTCCAAAAAAGCTACTTTTTAATAAATTCGCCAATTTTAAAATTCGCTGCTCTCTGCATAGGCCCCTATATGTTTTGGGGCTGCGAGACATGCTTGACTTATGGAGTTGTGAATTAATTGCATGGTATTTTCACTAGAGATACTCCCAAGTGAATAGAAGCTTTGTTCCCCCCCCTGTGTTTTGATGATTTCCTGATGAAAAGGAAAAGGCACAATAAAGCCTATTATAATTTCACCTTATAAAGTCTCCAATTGTGTACCTCTGTGAACGTCCGTCTACAATCTCCAAACACGTGGAACGGCTATGGGGACTAGTTTTGCCCCATCCTTTGCTAATCTCTTCATGGGATGGTGGGAGGCGTTCCACGTGTTTGGAGATATGAACATTTTCAGGGAGCACATTTTATTTTACAGACGGTACATTGATGACCTGTTGTTCATTTGGGAGGGTGATATTTCCACACTTCTATAGTTCATTGAATCACTTAATCACAACTCTTTCAATCTCTCTTTCACATATTCTTATCACCTACACCATATACACTATTTAGACTTATGTTTATACATTGATAATGCACTTTACATTCAAACAACTCTTTTTTGCAAACCCAATTCACGTAATACTTTTCTAAGAGCGAGCAGCTGCCATCCTAAAGCCCTGTTCAGGGGGATACCCAAAGACCAATTCATGAGGGCACAACGTAACTGCTCCAGTGAAGAAGAGTTTAAGGGGGTCATGCAGTAAGCAGCGGAAAGGCACTTCTCGCCAGTTTCACGCCAAAAATGCATACCCCTATTCAGTAAGGGGCGAAAATAAAAAAAACCGCCAAGGTGTTTGGCGGATTTGTTTTTTCCGACATCGGCGTGGCGAAAAGGCACTTTTCGCTGCAACTAGCCATTTTTTCAAGCACGCTCAGTTCTAGTAATGGCGAGTAGTGGTGAGTAGTTTAGCACCACTCTAGAATGGCGTTTTTCAGGCCAATCCGGCACGCCACAAAAAGTAGGCAAGTTGATGGTGAGAGGCTGCGGATGAGCGGCAGATCGGCACTTAGAAAAAAAAACATTGTTGAACTATATGTTGTTAGCCATCTGTCAATGGAGATAAGGCTTATTACTTTGTATTATTGCTTCTGTGGTCTTACAGATATATGATTTCTTACATGAACTAGTTCAGTTTATTGACATAGTGTCACCTCGTACGTTTAGTATGTTTTAACAATATCAGTTGTTACTGTTATGATTATTTACGGAGTAAATCAATGTATTTGTAATGGTAAGTCTCTGGCTAGTCTATTAAAGGAACACTTCAGATAAGATGAATCATGTTTGTCAACAGAAAAAGTTATATAATTCCTTAACCTCAAATACATTATAATAATAACAATGCTTGTGTAGAAAATGTTGATATTTATTTCATAATGTTTATAATGTTACAAGCATGTTGCAAGTCACACATAATGCATATTGGTAGTATTTAGATATTTAGTAGGCACGCCCTCTCTCTAGCACCGAACCAATTGTATAACCAATTGTGTACACACTCATTAACATTATAGGAATACATTGGACACAATGCAGTGCAACACTTGCATGTTAAAACTGTTCTTCAGACACCAATGACATGACAAATGATATGTGGATATTGTAAATAATCAATTAACATTATACATATTGATTGTATTAACGGATATTGTTTCCAGCACAAAAATATGTGTTAAATTACACAGATATTCTTACTAAACACCTTAATCCGGCAATATGCTTTAATATATTTCTCTACATTCATGTAAACAAATCTTCTTGCACACACTTGTGTACATACAAATTGGATGCATTTCTAATTTCTTGGTAACTTGTTGTAACCAATGTTGTATTGTCATTTTGAAACATGTATCATGATTACCTACCGATGTTTTTATGTGCAAATTAACAGTTACTCATTGTTCGTAAACACTAATCTCACATTAAAATGCAAATATATTTAGACAACAGGCTAATTTAATGCAGTCACGTGACCTAATCACATATGTATTTAAAGGAGGAACAATCAACACTCCTTGTGACGTGGAGATGGATATGCAAATGAGACGTTTGATCATGAGAAGGCGGAGGCTTATTTTGCTGGAGGGAGAAAATAGACAGGAAGTGAGAGGGTGAGGAGAGGGACAGGAGAGGGATAGGAGGGGGAGAGGAGAGGAGAAGAGAGAGTAGAGAGGTGGTGCCAGCCCGTCCACATGTGTACCGGGAAAAAACACTTTTAGATGGGCTGAGTGAGGAGGAGATTATAAATCGGTATACACTGCCGACACAGTTTATCCGAGTGCGGCTCATTCCGCAAGCCGGGAAATGTCCCGGCTTGCGAGCCGCACTCCCTCAGCGTGCCGAGAATCACCGATGCGCGGTCACGCATCACGATGCGCGGTCACGCATCATCGGGTGCCAGCGCCCCCTGCACGCGCGTCCAGGGCTCCCCGAGGGAGCCTGGTGTCCGCGATCGCGGGACGGCGGCAGGGGTTCCGGGGACCCGGCGGACCCGGCAGCGGTTAGGGAGAGCGCCCGATCGGAGGGCGGCTATTCGCTGCGTCGGCGCGCGCCAGGATACTGCTGCGGCCAAGAACGAGCAAATGCTCGAATAAACTTGGCCGCAGCAGTAGATTGAGTTCAGCAGCAATCTTAGCTCTTTATGAAGAAATAAGAGAAGATTTGGATAGTGTAACAGCCAGAGGTCGTGCAGTCCCTGGTCTTGTTAAAATGCTGTGCTCATTACATTTTTTGGTTTCTGCGTCTTTTCAAACAACTGTGGGCATAGTGGGCGGGGTCTCGCAGTCAACATTCTCGCGGGCCTTTAGCCAGTTTCTATGTGCACTGACTAGACGTGCTAGGAATTGTATTCATTTTCCTAGAGAGCAGACAGAGTGGCTGGAAGTCAGAAATGGCTTTTATAACATAGCCGGGATGTCATGTGTGATGGGTGCAATCGATTGCACCCATGTTGCCTTGATCCCGCCTACTCAGAGTGAGCATGCATATCGTAATAGAAAGCACTACCATTCCCTGAATGTGCAGGTGGTATGCGATGCTACGATGAAGATTATGAATGTGGTAGCCAGATTCTGTGGTTCCAGCCATGATTCCTCTATCCTGAGAAACTCATCAGTTTTCCATGCCTTTGAAAATTGGTATTTTGGGCATGGTTGGCTGGTGGGTGAGTACATATTCGAAGTATAATACTATGAAGTGTTAACATACATATGTCATCATGTCTAATTTGGTTACATGTAACATTATGATGAATATGAAATGTAAATTTTCTCATATTGGCAAATAATCACAAACATACTTATTGTGCATTTTTAATAATCTATTTTGCATAATTGTGTATTGGATACATATTTGATAATATGTACACACACCCCTCCCCCCCCCACCACACACACACAATAACACATGTGGCCATCAATCCAAGTGTTACTTGAAATATATGATTTCACATCTTTTAATACAAAATTGGTATCATCACCTAATGGAAATTTTAATTAACAAAAATATGAATGTGTAAGTGATCATTATTGAAATATGTGTTTCTTGTTTTCACATGATATATGTGCATATTTACTGATCATCTCAGACATGTTAAATGAAATATCATGTCATATATGTTTTTGATTCAACATTACTCACAATTGTAAATCAAACATATTAGTAAGAACATGACTACAATGTATAGTGTCAAAATTAATTTTCACGCTGTATTCTAGGTGACTCAGGTATTGTATTGTATTGTATTGTATTGTATGTCTTTATTTATATAGCGCCGTTAATGTACATAGCGCTTCACAGCAGTAATACATGTGGTAATCCAATAAATAACAGATAATATAAATAACAGATCATGGGAATAAGTGCTTTAGACATTAAGGAAGAGGAGTCCCTGCTCCGAGGAGCTTACAGTCTAATTGGTAGGTAGGGAGAACGTACAGAGACAGTAGGAGGGAGTTCTGGTAAGTGCATCTGCAGGGGGCCAAGCTTTATGTGCCATGTGTTCAGAATAGCCACAGTGCTATTCATATGCTTCTTTTAGCAAGTGTGTCTTAAGGTGGGTCTTAAAGGTGGATAACCCTCAGGTTACGGGATACGACCGTGGCTTTTGACACCATTGGCTAATCCGCAATCACCTGCTGAGGAGCGATATAATGTTGCACACATATCAACTCGGTCAGTTATCGAGCGTACATTTGGACTGTTGAAAAGTCGGTTCAGGTGTTTAGATAAAACTGGCGGTGCATTACAGTATAAGCCTGAGAAGGTGTCTGACATAGTCATTTGTTGTTGCATTCTGCACAATATTGCATTGCGTCATAATCTTCAAGGCGACATATGGGAGGGGCTTGAGGAAGACCCTCTCATATATGCTGCAGGTGAAAATGAGCAGACAGCCAGTGGTGTTGAGACACGTCAGAATGTGATCGACATCTATTTTTCAGGTAACCAACAAGGTAGATATGAATATTAATATATACAGTCATGAAAGTGTCGTTGAATGACATGTGTAACCTTTTTATCATCATAGGATAGTGTTGGGTCTCCTCCTCACATTTAACATCTGTGTTGTTTGTCCAAGCACATCTGGCTATGGTATTTTTTTTTTTTTTAAATAATAATAAAATTGTATGTCATGTATGTGTAACGGTGTTTCTGGCCCGGCCTGACCCACCCAATCTCACATTGGCCCCTGTGGTCTAACCGGACCCCATTACAGTGTGGATATGTCATATGGTGCACCTGCTGGCTACAGGACTCCCGAGTCTCCCGCATGATGGTGTGTGGGGAGAACCCGTCAGACAGGCAGCTGAGGTAGTGTGCTGAGTCTCACCTAGTTACAGTGCAGCGCCTCCACCTCACCAGGGTCCCTGCGTCCGCATGGGGATGATCCTGGCGAGGAACTCCTCCGTGGTGCTCCTCTCTGTACACTCATCCCAGATAGATACACGAGAGGGTTTCTGGCTGAACTCATCTTTATTGACACGGCAGGGCAACTGCCCTCCACAAGGAGTATCTTCAGCCGCTCATCTCGCCAGTGCTCCCTTTAGTTAGGTATATCACCTAGATCAGGGATTCACTATTCCCGCAGGAATCACTGTCCTGTGCCAGGTCCCTGGACACAGCCTCCCATGGAGTTACTATAACATAACTGACAGAACTCTAACTCCTTCCTCAGCTCTTACAAGAGCTTTCCAGCAACACTCACCGAACTCAGAACACACACACTCTGAACTAACTTTGCAACACAGTGCTGTGCCTTATGTAAGCTTCTGAAGCTGACACATCTCTGACATCACTAACCATGGAGTCAGAGCATGTGACCAGTCCCAGCCATACACAGAGCACCCCACCAGGGTGTGAGGGAAAACCTCCATGATTACTGCTGGCATGCCCACACTTACCAGGCCTTACTGCCAGCAGGAGAGATGACTGTAGGCATTTTACATGACCGCTACATATGCATCAATTAACAATGTTGTCCAAGTACAAATTATATGTCATGTTTGCTGTCGTATATGATTGTAATCAATATTTAGTAGTGTAGCTGTCAACAAAAATGGAAATGATTGTTAACAACTGCAAGACTTGTGCAAGAACTTAGCTCCTGGTTCAGGGATGGCTATCTGAAACAATCCATGGATACAGCAACAACAGATGATCCATGACTCAATTGATTTAGCAAAAAAAACATGATTCAAGATACTCTGGTAACCACAGGATGCGGCAATGCAGAGCACAGCGCAACAACAGGACTCCACAGGACAGCAGCAGTGAAATAAAAAGATTCTTTATTGTCACGTCATGGTGCAGACAGGTATGGGTGAAAAGTCTCCTCCTCTTACGCGTTTCACTCCTGTGCGGCGCTTCGTCAGAGAGTGAGTGTAGGTGTGCTGTGTTCCCCCTCTTATACTGAACTAATTACCTGGAATAGCATTCAGCCGCCATGACCGGAAACCGGAAGTGACGCGACTTAGTCCAGAATATCGGAAGTGACGTAACGCAGTGTATGCGAAGTGGGTGAGTTGTTTACAAACCATCCATGTAGTCATGGTGATTTCTACGTCATCTCCTCTAGTAGAGAAAGGGGGAAAGGATGAACTAAAGGGGAGAAACACAGCACAGATACCTTGCAAAGATGTGTTTGAGGGAAATGATGCAAGGTATTACAATAAAAATAAATATTTGGTGTAAGCTATATACAGAGGACTTCTAAAGACACACATATATTCTAAATGAATCTACATGATTTAAATAATCATTGGATGAGTATATATTTGAACAAAACAAGTTGGTAATTATAAAGGAATATACATAATTTAGAGGGTCCTAGGATAAAATGCATAATGAAACACAACGCACCCAAATATAACTTGATCTTAAGTGTAATATAAGGGTGTGAGAGAGACACATATATAGGACAAATAGATAATGTTAAACCTTATAACTAGAAAATGTACATTGGTAAATTGAGTTAACAACTCCAAAGGAAGACATAAAGTGTGTATATATACATACATCATAACCTATAGTTAATAGTGTAACATTATACCCTCGGGTCATTGTCACCCGGGGGTATAAATACCGATTGGGAACTCAAACATTTTTTGGCATAATTATTATGTTACACTATTAACTATAGGTTATGATGTATGTGGACCAATTTTGGGCTTTGAGGCGACCCGTAGTAAACCAACCCTGCAGCCGTGACGTCACACATCCACGGGCGCACAGAGGGAAGCTCCGATTCGGGACACAGAGCCGTGGAAGCCAGCCAAAGACCTAAGGGAGGCGGTGAGCTGTTCGGGACACCTCCAATTCACCTTGTGTGATACATGCTTTTATTTTATTAGCACATTGTAAGTGCGCATTTTTTACCCTTATTTTATACATAAAGTTTACCAATT
>WSYH01002777.1:66758-79192 GCA_036426205.1 Ascaphus truei | reverse complement strand
ATACCGGTATACACATACACGCCCAGAGAGGTAATACCGGTATACACATACACGCCCAGAGAGGTAATACCGATATACACATACACGCCCAGAGAGGGAATACCAGTATACACATACACGCCCAGAGAGGTAATACCGGTATACACATACACGCCCAGAGAGGTAATACCTCTATACCTATCCGTTCTCCTGTAATCGATCGCTGAAAATTCGGCTTGGGGATTCACTAAATGCATCTTGGGAAATCTTCTGCTGCACTGACAGCCAAAGTTCTGTGAGGAAGATCATGTGACCAGGCAGGCACTAGATCCCATTGGTTCACGGCTAGAGAGGGCAGGGCTCAAAAAGGTGATGCTGTTTCAGAAGGGGAAGGGGATGTGACTTTGTATCTGGTTGCTATAGGAACAAAAATGCTTGTTACATTAAAAATGTCTTTAAAATTGTTTATTTTTTTTAAATGTTACAAGTATTTTCTCATAGTACAGAATTGATTTATTAAAAAAAAAAACACACATCTAGGACAGGGGGGCGCAAACTGGGGGGGCGCGAGACTGTCCATGGGGGCACGGGATTTACAGAGGCCCCGCGAGCTTCCCGAAGGCAGTTACATTAAATGCCGGGGCAGCGGTGAAGGCCTCTGTAAACTGCACTTACCTTGGCTCAGACAGCTTCTAGAGATGTGTTGCCATGGCAACGCGGCGTCAAATGCCAAGAACGCCAGAGCCGAGGTAAGGGGGGGGGGGCGCGCGGAGAGGGGGACAGCCGGCAGGGAGGTGCAGGGAAAAAAATATTGCATTCGAACTGCAGCGTTAAACACATGACCTTGGATTGTAAGATCTTTGCCGACAAAATGGCGGAAATCAGTGAAATTTGGGAAATTCTTGGATAACAAATTGAAAAACACTGAATTTTATCAGTGAGGCTCCACTAAAGTCTACAGTATTAAGCCACATAGCCCCAAAAATAATAAAACATATAATGGAGACTCAGAAAAGCAGTGAGATTTATGTGTATTTTGGGTACAAAGTCTTCATTATCCCAAACTTTACACATTACACACGTTGTGTATTCCTGTCCCTGTATTATAAAGAACAGGCGGATTCACGTTATAAGGTGGTCCTCTTATCCATTTAACCTATGGTTGCCAGGCGGCTTCTCCAAAAATACAGGACACAAAGGTGAAAGGTGAGACACACACCCCTCTCACTTCCATGCTGTTTCCTCCTCTCCTTGGCCCCACCCCCAGGCTCCTGACACCTCCTCCTTGTTGGCTGCTGCTGGGTAATGCAGGAGACTGCCCAGCCCCCTAGCAACAGCCCTACCCTCTCCCTGCTTGGGGTAATCCAGCGGCCCCCCAAGCCGGTCAGGTCACTATGTCCAGAGAGGTAATACTAGACAGACACCTACCTGTCCAGTATTACCTCTCATTTTTTACTGGACACAGTGTCCAAATACCGGACAGTCCGGTTCAACACTGGACACCTGGCAACCCTACTCTAAGCCCAGGTGGGACTGCAACAAAGCAAAGGGGTCCATCGATCGTTCAGGATGTCCCCCCCTGGGGGAGGAGAGATACTGTATGAAAACCAGGCCAAAGTCATCCTCATTGTGCCATGAAGTGTCACGCGTGTTCTGACCCCCAGTGTGTTGTGTGTGTTTGTTGTGCGTTTTGCCGTCTTGCATAGTTTGGCTGTGCCCGTTTGGCACAAACCTCCGTCCTTCCCCTCCCTCCGCTTCCCATTCGTCCTGCCCAATCCCAGCCCCTTCGAGGTGCACTTGAATTCAGTTCGGCGCAGCCTGGCAGAGAATAGGGAAGCTGCTTCCTCTGGCTAATTGAATTGCCTAATCTCGGGGGAAGCGAGCGTGACCGGCGTTGCCGTGGCGACACATCGTGTTTGTGTCGGTGATAACACAAGTGGCTGTTGCCATGGCAACCCCCATGTTAACTTTAGCTCCGTCATTAAATCCCCATTACAAAGAAAATGAGGGGAAACTTTGCTCTTGAGCGTGAAGAATGAAATATAAAAGATACGGAGAAATGTTGTGTTGTCTACTTCAGAAAAATAACATTTGAGTTATTTTTTATTTTTCTCAACACGCTCGGATCATGTTCACACATAAATATGTATATACTGTGTATATGTATATATAATGTATTATGTGTGTATATATATATCTAATTACTATGCAAACCCCCTAACTCTACTCCCCGGGTTGTGGTTGTTGTCTCTCTCTCTCTCTATATTATATAGAATATCGCTATATTATATATATAATAGTATTTGTGAATGTCAAAGGAGATTAATGGAGCAGTCCCACCAATGACCATAGTGTGCTAATGGCAATAACAATGTTTTTTTTTTTTAAATAAATGTCTTATTACATGTGAACATAATATAACACAGGTTTTAACAAATATTAGCAGTGTTAATGCTTCAATATTAAAACATAAACACGAGTAGAATTACATGTTATACGGTACTTACAAATTACAAGTATAGAATGAATGTCTCAATAACAACCCTTCTATAATTCAAAATCAACAAACTATATATTGGCTACCCAATCACCTGGTTCACACAGGTTATAATATTGTGTACTTTCCTACTTTTCTGATTGGAGCATGTGTAATAAAATGCAATATTCAATAGATAATCTTTCTACCCCAATTCCTCTCCAGCTGGGGAGAGAAAAAGAGTAAATACAGCCACCAGCCACTTTATATCTATCCAAACCCTTCCAACTGCCAGTAAACCTCTGATACGTTCCTCGTAGCAAATTCAGAATTTGTCACGTTCCCCTCAGTAACGCAACCGATACCCATTCGGTCGGAGTATTTAAACGGAGCCTTCCGTAAAAAACGCTCGTTAGGCAGTTCAGATCTGGTTCCCACTTGGGTATGAATTTCCCAGCTCTGTTAGGGATAGAAACTGTATTACATAGTTACATAGTATTGTATTGTATTGTATGTCTTTATTTATATAGCGCCATTAGTGTACATAGCGCTTCACAGTAGTAATACATGTGGTAATCAAATAAATAACAGATAATATAAATAACAGATCATGGGAATAAGTGCTTCAGACATAAAAGTAACATTTCAGAAGAGGAGTCCCTGCCCCGAGGAGCTTACAGTCTAATTGGTAGGTAGGGAGAACGTACAGAGACAGTAGGAGGGAGTTCTGGTAAGTGCGTCTGCAGGGGGCCAAGCATTATGTGCCATGTGTTCAGAATAGCCACAGTGCTATTCATATGCTTCTTTAAGCAAGTGTGTCTTAAGGTGGGTCTTAAAGGTGGATAGAGAGGGTGCTAGTCGGGTACTGAGGGGAAGGGCATTCCAGAGGTGTGGGGCAGTCAGTGAAAAAGGTTTAAGGCGGGAGAGGGCTTTAGATACAAAGGGGGTAGAAAGAAGACATCCTTGAGAAGAACGCAAGAGTCTGGATTGTGCACTTACCGAGAAACGGGAAGAAAGAAATTAGGGTGAGATGTTAAGGTTGGGGCAGAACAGAGATATGTAACGCTTTTTAATCTTTAAGGAGGAGTGCAGAGAATTGAGTACGAGCTACGTTGATTTTTGCGATCGGGAAGCCAGGAGAGTGATTTATGAGGGGATGATGAGGAGACAGATCTAGGCAATAGAGTTTAGAGTGGATTCTGGCAGCAGCATTTAGGATAGATGTAGGGGAGAGGAGACAGGGGAGGCAGGCAGGCCGGAAAGAAGGAGGTTGGTTACAGTATCAAGACCGGGAAGTAGATTAGGACGGGAGAGGAATAGAGGGCCTGAGTCAATTTTAGCAACAGTCGAAAAACAGAGAAGGGTCGATCTTAGGTATATTGCGGTACCGAAAACCAGCGACAAGTTTTAGAAATTTTTGAATGTGAGGGTGCGACATGTGAGCGAGGTAGTCAGGTTACCCCTAAGGAAGCGTCTTCATGGGCTACTGGGTGATGATGTGAGTCCAACAGTAATGTGGAAGGAGGTAGTAGGGCAGGGTTTGGGAGGAAGACGTATGAGGCGCTCTGTTTAGCCATGTTGAGTAAGGAGCGTCGGAGGGCCATCCAGGATGATATAGCAGAGAGACATTCAGCAAACTTGGTTTGTACAGCAGGTGTAAGGTCGCGTGTTTGTAAAGATATTGTGTGGTCGTCGCAATAGAGTGATAATTAAAACCCAAAAATATGTTAGTAGGTCACCTAGAGAGAGTGGTACAGAGAAAAGAGAAGAGGTCCCAGGACAAGCCCTGGGGTACCCCACAGAGAAGATCAATAGAGGAGGAGGAGGTGTTTAGCAGAAGAGACACTAAAAGTACGATTGAGAGGTAGGATGAGATCCAGGATAGAGCTTTGTTCCGCATACCTAGAGTATGCGAAGAATGTGGAGTGTAGAAGAGGGTGGTCCACGGTGTCAAATGCTGCAGAGAGGTCGAGTAATATGAGCAGAGTGTAATGACCTCTGTCTTTGGCAGCATGGAGGTCGTCAGTTATTTTAGTGAGGGCTGTTTCGGTGGAGTGAGCAGTGCGGAAGCCAGATTGTAGAGGGTCTAGGAGAGAATAGGTGTTGAGAAAATGGAGCAAGCGAGAGAATACAAGTTACATAGTAGATGAGGTTGAAAAATGACGTAGGTCCATCAAGTTCAACCTATGCTAAATTTAGACAACAGATACTTTATCCTATATCTATACTTACTTATTGATCGAGAGGAAGGCAAACAAAAAACCCCATTAAGGGGAAAAATTAATTCCTTCCTGACTCCAAGAATTGGCAATCGGATTAATCCCTGGATCAACATCCTTCCCATGTATACTTATTTGGTATATCCGTTGTATACCTTTCCCATCTAAAAAGATGTCCAACCTTTTTTAGAACAAATCTATTGTATCTGCCATCACAGTCTCCATGGGTAATGAATTCCACATTTTAACTGCCCTTATATTACATTGTTCAGTAATCATGATATGAAAAAGAACAGATTCTAATGGCAATGACATGTTTAAGGGGTTTCATCTGGGTGATCGGGGCCCAAAACACAATATTATTAAATGTATGGCAATAATGATATTTTATCTTCTCAATAGGAAAAAAAAAAGACTTCATAAATTGTTTTAATTCATTTGAAATCCAGGTTGAGACTCAGTGATGAGCAGATACTGTCTCAGTACCTGGTACTGAATGGGACAGGTAACATATACAGTTCAGCACAGCACACACATGGACCTTTAGCAGGAACATTGTTAATGAAAGATTAATGTTTCAGTCCTTCTCTACATTCAGTGGGGGGGTGGGGGGAGGTGAATGGGGGAGCTGGTATCCTGCAAGGGGGAGTGAAGTTAGGGTGCACTGTCCTCCAATTAGGGAGGGGGATGCTGCTATCCTCCAAGGGGGGAGGATAAAGTGGGGGTGCTGCTATCCTCCAATTAGGAAGGAGTGAAGTGGGGTACTGCTATCCTCCAATTAGGGAGGGGCGAAGTCGGGTACTGCTATCTTCCAATTAGGATGGGGTAGGGGTGAAGTAGGGTGCTGCTCTCCTCTAGCGGTAAGGGGTGAAGTTGGGGTGCTGCTCTCCAATTTTTATTAGTAGCTCTAATATTTTTAACTGCACCAAATGTCCCAAAAATGTAATTGATTCCCACAGCTGCCTGACAGCGATACCGTAATAATAATAATAATAACAACGTAATATCGACTTATCGTCATTTTTTTTATTGGTATATTGCCCAACTCTACATAGTACCCAAAAATGTAAAATAGCATCAAAAACATAGTATTAAAAAAATTCCTTTGTAGTATTTGCTGTAGATACTGGAGTATCAGAGAGTATCAAAGCCAGGTACAGCCCAGCACGTGGGCTCTAAACTGGAGGCCTTGTGACGTCACATGGAAGAGACCAGTATCAGAATGTGGGGGAGGCGCCACAAAGGTTTGCCGCCTCACAGCGTGTCTTCCTCCCCTTTTTCCCCCCGCACACATGCAGTGAGGGGTTGTGCTGTCAGGCTTTATCCGGCGCTCCAAAAACAGGGAAGTTAGTGGTCACCCTCCCCCCCCCCCCGTGGTGTTGGTACGGTCCGCCCTGGCAGAGCGGTGATACCAACATGGCGGCGCGAGTGCTGCTGCTGCACGTGGGCGCGCTGGGCTGGAACGTCATCGGGGTCTGGCAGAACGTGGCGGTGACGGAAGCCGCGGAGGGACACGGGGCTCACACGTACGGGGGCAGGTGGAAGTACCTGACCTTCATCAACCAGGTGAGGGCGTGACCCCGGGCCTGACCAGGGAGGTCATTCACAGGTCACCTCCACCCTGACCGGGGAGGTCATTCACATGTCACCTCCTCTAGGAAAGGGGGTCAGCTGGTGTGTGTGAGCGGGAGATACCATTCAAAATAGGGGTCAGCTAGAGTAACATTGGGATCGTATTGGACTTTCTGGGTTCATCCGGTGTGCGTAATAGTGGGATCCCATTAAAAATATGGGGTCAACTCCCGTGCAAGAGTAGGGTCTCATTCTAGTGGTGTTTTATAGAGTTAATATGTTGGCGTGGTATCTATGAGGTCAGCTTGTGTGTTTAAGGCTGCGCTTATAGCGCCGGCGACGCGATGGCGGCGTCAGGCTGCAGTCGCAGGAAAAATCAAATTGACATCCAGCGATCGCGACCAGGCCGCCACGTCGCTTCTACTATAAGCGCACGCGACGGCGGCAATACATTTGTTTTGCCGCAATGTCGCCGGCACTATAAGCGCAGCGTTAGTTATCCTATTAACCCTCTTCAGGCTGTATTTTACGAAGCAGTATTTATGCTATAAAAATAAGAAATGGGGTTAAACTTTCTGAAATAAAATTTCCCTTTTCTTTAGAAAAAACGTTGCAAATGATGTTTATTGTTAACATGTATTTATAACGCGCGGACATGCCGCGGCGCGGCGGGTTTAAACGTGGTTTCTGTCTAGGGTTTTCCCTTTCTAAACACTGAGTGTGAGTCTGGGGAACCTGGTTAAATTCCCGGTGTCGGCTCCTTGTGACCTTGGGCGAGTCACTTTATCTCCCTGTGCCTCAGGCACCAAACACATAGATTGTTAGCTCCACGGGGCAGGGACCTGTGCCTGCAAAATGTCTCTGTAAAGCGCTACGTAAAACTAGCAGCGCTAGTTATTAACAATTATTATTAGGAGTTGAACCACGTTAATTTCAGCTACCAGGACCCTGCTTCCTGGGATACTCAACTCCGAAGGTGCTGCTGGCAACATCTCCAGCTGGGTGTACAATATGGTGGCTAACTATTGCCTTGTGTGCCGCGGGAGATTTAATCAGTATGAAGCAGCGGCACTCTTTCCCCCCCCCCCCCTTACGGAGGTAAGTGTCTCTGGAAGCATGGGGTCCCTGGAGCGGAAATCAACTCCGGTCAACTCCGGTGACACCCTGCTGTGTATGTATGTATGTATGTATGTATGTATGAATACACACACGCATTACCTTTAATACAAAAAAAATCTTGGAACACTGGTTCAGTAAGTTCTGTCTGGGTGTGAAAATAAAGAGAAGTGGTACCCAGGATGCTACAGGATCATCAGCGCTCCGTCACGTGGCATTGTGCATTGCAGGTGCCTTGTTGCATCAGGTATAAGTTGGCTGAGCGTGGACACTATGGCTTGCTTTTGTAATTGCATCACTTTGGCGGAGCCCCTCCTGCTCCTCTGCGGGGGAAACTGTACATTCAAATGTAGGATTTATATCACCAGGGCTGCTTAATACCAGAGACACGTAGATTGATCCGTGGCAAGTCTCATTACCTTTATAAAGCTGCTATTTCCACCTGCACCTAATTCTCCCGTCCTGACTTCTGCACATAAATCCGCCCTCCTGGCTGCATCGTTTGATTTGCGACCTGTTTTCTGGCTGGGGTAGAATTTCAGGAATGACAGACATGCAAAATATCTTTATATTCAACTAGTACTTGTACCCGGCGTAACATACGCCGACCGAGCAGATCGTAAAGGTTTATTAATCAAACATTCACGCATTTATTGTTTTGAACTTCTAATTTTTTTTTAAATCAAAGATTTCTCTGAAGACGCAATTGTCCATTTCCGGGTATTTTTCCGACACGACAATAATTGAATTAAACGATCTGGATCTTTATAGAGCCACATATAATTGTCCGTGATGAAAACCAGTCCGGCAGGTAAGGGCATGTTTTAGAGATTGAGGGGCCACCTTTGACCTTTTTTGTGCTTTTTGTAAGCACTGGATTTCTATCTGTGTAAATGCTGCAGGAATCTTCCTTTGTTTAACACCTTCACTGCCAGTGAGCCCCGCAGCGCGTTGCTGTGAAATTGGCAGATGACGTCACGGATTTCTATTTCTGATCCTGCGACCAAATTATTTTATCCAAAATTTACCATCATTTATTTGTGACCGCGGTATCCCCCAAACTGGTAGTCCCCCCCGGACACACACACACACACACACACATATATATATTACATGAATGTGTATGTTATGGTGGGTGTTAAAGGCGACAAATAACTTCCACCGAAATTGCATGTAGCAAATAAAAAAATCAATTGTGAGCACATTCACATGTCTAAGGCAGGTCTGCACCCCTGCCTTTCCCCATTATCACCTCGCATACCGTGCTCCCACTGCAGCAAGGGATTCTGGGAAATGACATGCAACCCTGCCTTTCCCCATTATCACCTCTGTAACGTTTCACTTACCTGGAGTTCCAGCGACGCGTCTCCATGGCAACCAGCGTCAAATGGGGGGGGGGTGCAGGAGAGAAACTTTGCGCACCCCTGCATTAGAACTGTGAGAGACTGACCAGCAGTTACAGGAAACACTTAGTTGAAGTTATTGCTGCTCAAGGAGGTTCCGCCAGGTGCTGGGGTTCTGCCAGGTGCTGGGGTTCCGCCAGGTGCTGGGGTTCCGCCGGGTGCTGGGGTTCCGCCGGGTGCTGGGGTTCCGCCGGGTGCTGGGGTTCCGCCAGGTGCTGGGGTTCCTCCAGGTGCTGGGGTTCCGCCGGGTGCTGGGGTTCCTCCAGGTGCTGGGGTTCCGCCAGGTGCTGGGGTCGGGTGCTTTGTTTTCCGCCTTGTCTGAAGGGAAGGTTGTGGGAGAAGGGGGAGAGGGATAAATGAAAGAAGGGCAGAAAGGTTTTTCCTCCTGTGCTGGGTTTTCGCCAGTTGCTGGGGTTCCCCATGGTGGCCGGTGCTGGGTTCGCCGGTATGTTGGTGTCGCCGGGTTCGGCTCCGGGTGCTGGGGTTCCCCGCGCGCCAGGGTGCTAGTGGTTTTCCCCAGTGCGGGGTCCGCCTGTGCTGGGTTCCTCCAGGTTGCTTTGGGTTTCCGCCGGTGCTGGGGTCCGTCCGGTGCCGGGGTTCCTCCAGGTGGTGTTCCGCCGCAGTGCTGGGGTTCCTCCGAGGGCGGGGTTCTCCGTTCCGCCGGTGCTGGGGGTTCCGCCGGGTGGCTGGGGGTTCCGCCAGGTGCTGGGGTTCCGCCAGGTGCTTGGTGATTCCTCCAGGTGCTGGGGTTCCGCCAGGGTGCTTGGGGTTCCTCCGTGTGGGGTTCCGCTGGGGTTTCCGCCGTGTGCTGGGGTTCCCCGTTCCTCCCTCTCCTCCGGGCGTGGTTTCCGCCAGGTGCTGATTTCCGCCGGGTGCTGGGGTTCCTCTCCGGGTGCTTGTGTTCCTCCGGTGCTGGTTTTCCTCCGTGCTGGTTGCCTCCAGTGCTGGTGTTCCTCCATGTGTGTGGTTTCCTCCAGGTACTGAATCTAAAGAGTCGCATACTTTGTCACACACGGATATTGAATCCATTGAATCATTTGTGAATAAATAAATGTTGAAAAAACATGTTTTTGTGTTACTTGTTTGCTCAGGTTAATTTTATCTATACCACCACACACACACACACACACTCAGCACCACCACCATATAATCTTATGTGTGACCACTTTACACGCGTTTAGAAACAGCCTTACAGCTGTGAAAGATGTTTTAGATGTCAAAGTCCTCCATTGTCATGTTGCTGAGGATCTGGTGCGTATAGGTAGGAGCTGGCGCTGAGGGATCGGTGCTATAGGTAGGCTACTGGCGTGCGTGGATCTGTTCTATGTAGGAGCTGGCTCGAGGGAATCGTCTATAGGTAGAGCTGCGCTAGGATCGGTGCTATAGTAGTAGTCTGGCGCTGAGGGATCGGTTGCTATAGGTAGTACTGGACGCTGAGGGAGGATCGGCTATAGGTAGGAGCTGGCGCTGAGGGATCGGTGACTATAGGTAGGCAGCTGATCGCGGATGGAGTGTCGGTGGCTATAGGTAGAGCTGGCCTGAGGGATCAGTGAGCTATAGGGTTGACTTGCGTTGAGGGATCGGTGCGCTGGTTAGGGTGCTGGCGCTGAGGGTCGGCTATAGGTATGGCTGGCGATGAGGGTCAGTGCTAGGTAAGTGCGCGGAGGGATCAGTGCTATAGTGTAGGTAGCTGGCGCTGAGGGATCGGTGCTATAGGTGGGAGGTGGCTGTCGCTAGGGATCGGTCTAGCGTGGAGCTGCGCTGAGGATCAGTTCTGTAGTAGGGCTGCGCTGAGGATCATTGCTATAGGTAGGGCTTGCCTGAGGATCGTGCTGATAGGTAGGGCTGGCGCGGAGGGATCAGTGCTGTAGGTAGGGGCTGGCGCTGAGGGATCATTGCTATAGGTAGGGGCTGGCGCTGAGGGATCAGTGCTGTAGTCTAGGGGCAGCGCTGAGGGATCAGTCTCTAGGTAGGTGGCTGGAGCTGAGTCGGTGAGAGGTAGGGCTTCGGCGTGAGGATAGTGCTATAGGTAGGCTGGCGCTGAGGGATCATGCTATAGTTAGATCGGGCGCTGAGGAATCGGTGCTATAGTAGGGGCTGCGCGAGGGATCGGTGCTATGTAGGTAGGGGCTGAGCGCTGAGGGATCGGTGCTATAGTGTAGGAGCTAGCGCTGAGGGATCAGTGCTATAGGTGGCTGCGCTGAGGGTTCAGGTCTAGAGGTAGAGCTGAGGCGCTGAGGGATCCCATGTGGCTATAGGTAGGGGCTGGCCGCTGTAGGGATCTTGCTATAGGTAGGTGGCGCTGAGGGACGGGCTATAGTAGGGGCTGGCTGAGGGATCGGTGCTATAGGTAGGGGCTGGCGCTGAGGATCCGGTGCTATAGGTGGGCTGGCGCTAGTGAGGGGGGGGGACGTGCTATAGGTAGGAGACTGGCGCTGAGGATCGGTGCTATAGTAGGTGCGGCCTGAGGGAGCTGCTGAGGGGCTGGTCGCTGAGATCGTGCTATAGTAGGGTGCTGAGGACGTGCTATGGACTGGGGCTGAGATCGGTGCATAGGTGGACTGGCCTGATGGGATCGTGCTATAGGTAGGGGCTGGCTTGAGGGATCGGTGCTATAGGTAGGGAGCTGGGCGCTGAGGATCAGTGCTATAGGTGTGCTGGCGTGAGGGATCTGTGCTATGGTAGGAGCTGGCGCGATGCTACTGCTATAGGTAGGGCTGCGCTGAGGTATCATGCTATAGGTAGGACTGGCGGCGAGTGAATCGGTGCTATAAGGTAAGGGGTAGTTACTTGCTGCAGGGATCGGGTGCTATAGGTAGGAGCTGGCGCTGAGGGATCGTGTCTATAGGTAGGGGCTGGCGCTGAGGATCGGTGCTATATGGTAGGATGGCTGGCGCTGAGGAGTCGGTGCTATAGGTGGAGCTGGCGCTTGAGGGTGATCGGTTCTATAGGTAGGTGCTGGCGCTGAGGGATCGGTGCTATAGGTAGGGGCTGTCTGGAGCGGTCTGTAGGGTCGCGAGGGATCGGTGTTGCTATAGGTAGAGATCCGGCCGCTGAGGATTGGTGACTTAGGTAGACGGGCGGCGCTGATGGACGGTGTATAGGTAGGAGCTGGCGTTGAGGATCAGGTGCTATAAGGTAGGAGCTGGCGCTGAGGGATCGTGCTTAAGGTTAGGGAGCTGGCGTGAGGCTCGGTGCTGATAGGTAGGAGCTGAGAGTGCGCTGAGGGATCAGTTGTGATAGGTAGGGACTGGCGCTGAGGGATCGGTGCTAAGTCGGAGCGACTGGCGCTGAGGATCAGTGCTAGTAGGTAGGAGCTGGCGCTGAGGGATCGTGCTTGGTAGGAGGCTTGGACGCTGAGGATCGTGCTGATAGGTTAGGAGTGGCGCTGAGGGATCGTGCTATAGGTAGGGAGCTGGCGCTGAAGTACGTGCTATAGTAGGAGCTGGCGATGGACATGATATCGAGATGGCGTGTGTGGATCGTTATGTAGGGCTGACGGAGATCGTGTATGAGGGGCGGCGCTGAGGGATCGGTGATATGGGGCTGGCGCTAGAGGTTGATGTAGGGTCTGCGCTGAGGGATCGGTGCTATAGGTAGGGCTGGCGCTGAGGGATCGTGCTAAGGTAGGGAGCTGGCGCTGAGGTGATCGTTGCTATAGTAAGGTCA
>WSYH01002777.1:8244-66750 GCA_036426205.1 Ascaphus truei | reverse complement strand
TTTCCTCCAGGTGCCTGGGGTTTCCGCCAGTGCTGGTGGTTCCTCCAGGTGCTGGGGTTCCTCCAGGGCTGGGGTTCCGCCGGGTGCTGGGTTCCGCCGGTGCTGGGGTTCCCTCCGGTGCTGGGGTTCCTCCAGGTGCTGGGGTTTCCGCCGGGTGCGTGTGGGTTCCTCCCAGTGCTGGGGTTCCGCCAGTGCCGGGTGCCATGGGGTCTGGTTCCTTCCGTGTTCTGCGTCTCGTCCCAGTCTGGTGCCCATGTCTCCATCCTATCTAAAGAGTCGCTAACCTTGGTTCCCACACGGATACTTAGAATCATTGAATCATTTGTGAATAATAAGATGTTGAAAAAACATGTTTTTTGTGTTACTTGTTTCTCAGGTTAATTTTATCTATACACACCACACACCACACATCACACACACACAACCTAATGCTTATGTGTGACCTCACTTTACAGCGTTATAGAAACAGCCTTACAGCTGTGTAAAGATGTATTAGATGTCAAATCTCTCCATGTCATGTTACTGAGGGATCTGTGGCTGTAGGTAGAGCTGGCGCTGAGGGATCGGTTGCTATAGGAGGGGAGGTAGCTGGCGGCTAGGTCTGTTGCTATGTAAGGTAAGCTGGCCGCTAGGGAATCGGCTATAGGTAGGAGCTGGCGCTAGGATCGGTAGCTATAGTGAGGTAGCCTGGCGCTGAGGGATTCGGGTTTGTCTATAGTTAGGATGACGCTAAGGAGGACTTGGCCTAGGAGGCTGGCGGAGCGGTGCTATAGGTTGAGAGCACGGGCTCTGAGGGATCGGTGCTATAGGGTCATGGGCGCTTGGCGCTGAGTGGTATCGGTGCTTAATGTAGTGCTAGATTGCGCGCTGAGGTATCATGCTATAGGTAGGAGCTGGCGTAGATGGATCGGTGCGATTGGGTAGGGGCATAGGCGACTGAGGGATCGTGCTATAGGTGGGGGCTGGGCGCTGAGGGATCAGTGCTATAGGTATGGAGCGGCGCTGAGGGATCATGCTATAGTAGGGCTGGCGCTGAGGATCGGGCTATATGTGGGCTTGGCGCTGAGTGGATCGGTGCTATAGGTAGGGGCTGCGCTGAGGATCAGTGCTGTAGGTAGGGGCTGGCTCTGAGGGATCAGTGCTATAGGTAGGGGCTGGCGCTGAGGGGTGATCGGTGCTAGTAGGTATAGGGCTGGCGCTGAGGGATCAGGCTGTAGGTAGGGCGGACTGATGCGTGGCTGCGGGATCATTTGCTATAGTAGGGGCTGGCGCTGAGCGGATCATGCTTAGTAGGGGTCCTGGCGCTGAGGGATGCAGTCTCTAGGTAGGGCTGGCGCTGAGGATCGGTGCTATGGTAGGGCTGGGCGCTGAGGGATCATGGATACAAGGTAGGGCTGGCGCTGAGGATCAGTGCTATAGGTAGGACTGGCGCTGAGGGATCGGTGCTATAGTTAGGGGCTGGCGCTGAGGGATCGATGTGCTATAGTAGGTGAGCTGCGCGCTGAGGGATCGGTGCTATAGTAGGGCTGGCCGCTGAGGATCTTGCTATAGTAGGGGCTGGCGCTGAGGTTATGTGCTATAGGTAGGAGCTGGCGCTGAGGGGATCGTGCTATAGGTAGGAGCTGGCGCTGAGGGATCGTGCTATAGGTAGGAGCTGGCGCTGAGACTGTGGTTATCCCACGGTCGGGCTATAGGTAGGGGTTAAGGGCGCCGAGGATCGGTGCTATAGGTATGGCTGGCGCTTGAGGGGATCGGTGCTATAGAGGTAGGGGGGCGCTGAGGGATCGGTGCTATATAGTAGGGCTGGGCGACGGAGATCGGTTGGCTAAAGTTAGGAGCTGGCGCTGAGGGACTTGGCTATAGGTAGGTGGCTTGGCGCTGAGGAGTTCGGTGCTATATCCGGGTATGAGGATGGCTGGGAGCGCTGATGATCGGTGCTATAAGGGTTAGGAGCTGCCGCTGAGGGGGATCGGTGCTATAGGTGAGCTGTTTAGCGCTGAGAGTCGGTGCTATCAGCTGTAGAGGGGCCTGAGGCCTGAGGGATCGGTGCTATAGGTAGGGGCTGGCGCTGAGGATCGGTGCTATAGTGTAGGAGCTGGCGCTGAGGGATCTGCTATAGGATGAGAGCTGGCCGCTGAGGGATCAGGTGCTTCAGGTAGGAGCTGGCAACGCTGAGAGATCAGGTGCTATAGGTATGAGGGGCTAGTGATACGGTGGGCTGGCGCTGAGGGATCAGTGCTATAGGTAGGAGCGAGCGCTAGGGATCGGTCTATAGTAGGGCTGGCGCTGAGGATCGGGTGCTATAGGTAAGGATGGCTTGGCGCTGACGTAGGATCGGTGCTAATAGGTAGGGGCTGACGGGAAGGTAGGAGCTGGCGCTGAGGGATCGGTGCTATAGGTAGGGGCTGGCGCTGAGGGATCGGTGCTATAGGTAGGGGCTGGCGCTGAGGGATCGGTGCTATAGGTAGGGGCTGGCGCTGAGGGATCGGTGCTATAGGTAGGGGCTGGCGCTGAGGGATCGGTGCTATAGGTAGGGGCTGGCGCTGAGGGATCGGTGCTATAGGTAGGAGTTGGCCGGGTTGCCCCTGGCACATTATAAATCATTCCGTCACTCAGCGAGCGGTGTTGTGAAGCAGGATTACATATGTGCACCATTTGCACCAAAGGGGGAGCGAGGGGAGCTGGATGTTGATGCATTTCTTACAGTCTGGAAATGTGCACTGACCCAAACCACATGCTGGAGAAATGCTGGGGGGTGGTACTGTATTAACTATTGGGAACATTATTGCCTGGTTCTCCGTTTAACCCCTTAACCCAATGTTTTTCAACCAGGATTCCTACGAGCCCTTGGGTTCCCCGGGCATCGCTACAGGCTGATTGCACAAGAAGAGAAAAGTTCCCTGTTGTATGCACTCAACCTCCACTAATATTAAACATAACTTGTAATATAATCACTAAGTAAGAAAGAAAGCATATACTTCTAAAACCTATGGAGCGACAGCCTGTAACCCAGGAGGTGTGCCCTGCCATTGTCTGGTCATCTGAAAATTGTATCAAATACAGAAGAATTTACTATGCATCTGATCTCAGACGCGCTATAAGGCTGCGGTCCCAGTGCGTTCTACAGCGCGCAAGCACCGCCCGCCCGCCAGTCCCTACCGCCGCGGGAGGTGCAGCCGCGCTCTACGGGCGAGTTCTCGCAAATACAAAATAATTGTATTTGGAACTCGCAACGGAGGCGTGGCCACGCCCCCGCCGGCGGTTCAGCCAATGAGGGCGAACGAGCCGCGTGAGGTCATGGCCACGCCCTGGCAAACCCCCCGCCGTCGCAATCTCTTCCTCCCAAGATCGCGACCTGCGGTGAAGCGCTGTGCACGCGCCGCCCCTCCGCCAGGCACACGTGCTACAGTGCGGACTGGGACCGCAGCCTTACAATGCACCTGATCTCAGACGCGCTATTAGAGAGGGTTGGGGTTCCTTACAATGCATCTGTTCTCAGACGCGCTATTAGAGAGGGTTGGGGTTCCTTACAATGCACCTGATCTCAGACGCGCTATTAGAGAGGGTTGGGGTTCCTTACAATGCATCTGATCTCACGCGCTATTAGAGAGGGTTGGGGTTCCTTACAATGTATCTGATCTCAGATGGGTTGCTGGGTCCTCCAGGTGATGGGTTCCGCCGGGTGCTGGGGTTCCTCCGGGAGGTGCTGGGGGTTCCGCCAGGTGGCTGGGGGTTCAGCCAGGTGCTGGGGTTCCTCCAGGTGGGGTTCCGCCAGTGCGGGGTATCCCAGAGGCTGCGGGTTCCGCCGGCGCTGAGGGCTGGGCATTGCGGGGTACGCGGTGCTTGGGTTCCCGGTTGCTTTGGGTTCTTAAGCAATGTGTCGAGTGGGGGTTCCTCCAGGTGCGGGTTCCGCAGGGGCGGTTCCTCAAGGTGTCGGGGTTAGCCACGGTGCTGGGGGTTCCGCCAGGTGCTGCTGGGGGTTCCTGCCAGGTGCTGGGGTTTCCGCCAGGTGCTTGGATTTCTCCAGGGTGGCGGTTCCGCAGGGTGCTGGGGTTCCTCCCTGGGGTTGCAGTCGGGGTTTCCGCCGGGTGCTGGGGTCCCTCGTCCTCCTCTGGCCGTTTCGCCTATCCGGTGCTGGGGTTCCTTCACGGGTGCTTGTGCTCCGGTTTTCTGCGGTCCTCACTGTCCCATGGGGGTCCTCAGTCCTGATCTAAAGAGTCGAATACTTTGTCACACACGATCATTGAATCCATTGAATCATTTGTGAATAAATAAATGTTGAAAAAAACATGTTTTTTGTGTTACTGGTTTTCCAGGTTAATTTTATCTATACCACCCACACACACCACACACACACTCAGGACCAACCATATATGCTTATGTGGTGACCACTGTTTACACAAAGCGTATAGAAACAAGCCTTACAGCTGTAAAGATGTTTTAGATGTCAAAGTCTTCCCATTTCATGTTCGTGAGGATCTGTGCGTATAGGTAGGGAGCTGGCGCGAGGGATCACGGTTGCTAAGGTAGGAGCTGGCGCTGAGGGATCGGTGTCTATAGGTAGGAGCTGCGCTTCGAGGGATCGTGGCTATAGGTAGAGCTGTCGCTGAGGATCGGTGCTATAGGTAGTAGAGAGCTGGCGCTGAGGGATCGTTGTATAGGTAGGAGCTGGCGCTGAGGGATCGTGCTATAGGTGGAGCTGGCGCTGAGTGGATCGGTGCTATAGGTAGGGTGGCTGGGCGCTGAGGGATCGGTGTATAGGTAGGAGCTGGCGCTTGAGGGATCGTGCTATGGAGGAGGCTGGCGTGAGGGTCGGTGCCTAGGTAGGGGCTGGCGCTGAGGATCAGTGCTACTATAGGTAGGAGCTGGCGCTGAGGGTCAGTGCTATAGGTAGGGGCTGGCGATGAGGGATCATGTAGGAGTAGGTAGGAGATGGCGCGGAGGGATCGTGCTATAGGTAGGGGCTGGCGCTGAGGGATCGGTGCTATAGGTAGGAGGCTGGCGCTGAGGGATCAGTGCTGTAGTTAGGGCTGGCGCTGAGGGATCAGTGGCAAGTCTAGGTGGCTGCGCTGAGGGATGGTGTGTATAGGTAGGGGCTGCGCTGAGGATCAGTGCTGTAGTAGGCTGGCGCTGAGGGATCATGCTATAGTAGGGGATGGCGCTGAGGGATCAGTGCTAGGTAGGGGCTGCGCTGAGGGTCAGTTCTCTAGGTAGGGGCTGGCGCGCTGAGTAGGATCGGTGCTATAGGTAGGGTCTGGCGCTGAAGGGATCAGGGCTATAGGTAGGGGCTGGCGCTGAGGGTCATTGCTATAGGTAGGAGCTGCGCTGAGGGATCGGGCTATAGTAGGGGCTGGCGCTGAGGGATCGGTGCTATAGGTAGGGGCTGGCGCTGAGGATCGGTCGCTATAGGTAGGAGCTGGCGCTGAGGGGATCAGTGCTATAGGTAGGGGAGCTGGCGCTGAGGGTAGTGCTATAGTAGGAGCTGGGCTGAGGGATCAAGTGCTATAGGTAGGGGCTGGCGCTGAGGGGATTCAGTGCTATAGGTAGGATTGGCCTAGGACCGTGCTATAGACGGCGGGATCGGTGCTATAGTAGTGGCTGGCGCTGATGGATCGGTGCTATAGGTAGGGGCTGGCGCTGATGGGATCGGGTGCTATAGGTAGGGGGTGACGCTGACGGACGGTGCGATAGGTAGGAGCTGGCGCTGAGGGATCGTGCTATTAGGTATGTGGAGGGCTGGCGCTGAGGGATCGGTGCTATAGGTAGGGGGCTGGCGCAGAGGGATACGGTGCTTAATAGGGAGAAGGGGGCTGGCGCTGAGGGACGTGCATAGGTAGGAGCTGGCGCTGAGGATCGGTGCTTATAGGTAGGAGCTGGCGCTGCGGGATCGGTGCTTATAGGTAGGGGCTGCGGACTGAGGGAGCGGTGCTATGCTATAGGTAGGGGCTGGCGCTGAGGGATCGGTGCTTATAGGTAGGGAGAGCTGGCGCTGAGGGATCGTGCTATAGGTGAGGGGCTGGCGCTTGAGGGATCGTGCTATAGGTAGGAGCTGGCGTGAGGGATCGTGCTCTAGGTAGGGGCTGGCGTGAGGGATCGTGCTATAGGTAGGAGCTGGCGCTGAGGTCGCTGCTGCTATAGGTAGGAGCGGGCGCTGAGGGATCGGTGCTATAGGTAGGGCTGGCGCTGAGGATCGGTGCTATAGTAGGGGCTGGCCGCTGAAGGGGATCGTGTGTGCCTATAGGTAGGAGCTGGCGCTGAGGGATCGGTGCTATAGGTAGGAGCTGGCGCTGAGGGATCGGTGCTATAGGTAGGAGCTGGCGCTGAGGGATCGGTGCTATAGGTAGGGCTGGCTGAGGGATCGAGTGCTATAGGTAGGAGCTGGCGCGAGGGATCGTGCTATAGGTAGGAGCTGGCGCTGAGGGATCGTGTGCTATAGGTAGGGAGCTGGCGCTGAGGGATCGTGCTATAGGTAGGGGCTGGCGCTGAGGGATCGGTGCTATAGGTAGGAGCTGGCGCTGAGGGATTGATAGGTAGGTGGTCGCTGAGGGATCGTGTCTATAGGTAGGAGCTGGCGCTGAGGGATCAGTGCTATAGGTTAGGAGCGGCGCTGAGGGATCGGTGCTATAGGTTAGGAGGCTGCGCTGAGGGATCGTGCTTGGTAGGGCTAGGAGTGGCGCTGAGGGATCAGTGCTGTAGGTAGGGGCTGGCGCTGAGGGATCGGTGCTATAGTCGGCTGGCGCTGAGGATCAGATGCTAGGGTAGGGCTGGCGCTGAGGGATCGGGTTGTAGCTGGAGCTGAGGGTGTCTAGGGTGGCGCTGGAGGGACGGCTTAGGAGGCGGCTTAGGCTGTAGGTGGCTGCGTGAGGAATCATATACGGTAGGAGGGCGCGGAGGGATCGGCTACTGGCTGGACGCTGAGGGATCGGTGCTATAGAGGGGCCTGTGCGCTGAGGGATCGGTTGATTAGGTAGGGGCTGGCGCTGAGGATCGGTGCTATAGGTAGGGCTGCGCTAGGGCGGTGCTGTAGGGCTCGCTGGGGAGTGTAGGAGGGGCGTGGGCCGGTGCTAGTTAGGGGGGTGAGGGACGGTGCTGTAGTGGCGCTGAGGGATCGGTGCTATAGTAGGAAGTTTTTGGCCGGGTTGCCCCTGGACATTATAAATCATTCCGTCCACTCAAGCGCCGGGTTTGTGAAGGGCAGGTTACATATTGCACCATTTGCACCAAAGGGTGGAGGAGATGGGAGCTGGATGTTGAGATGTTCTTAACAGTCTGGAATGTGCACTGACCCAAACCACATGCTGGAGAAAAATGCTGCGGGGGTGGTGTGCGTCGTATTAAATATTGGAGAATTATTGCACTGGTCTCTCCGGTTTAAAAACCCCTTAACCCAATTGTTTTTTTCAACCAGGATTCCCTAACGAGCCTTGGGTTCCCGGGCATAGCTACAGGCTGATTGCACCAAGATAGAAAAAGTTCCCCTTATGAACTCAACCTCCACTAATAGGATAACATTAACTTGTAATATTCACTAAGTAAGAAGACAAAGCAATACTTCGATAAAACCTATGGAGCAGTCACAGCCTGAACCAGGAGGTGTTGTCCCGCATTGTCCGGTCATCTGAAAATTGTATCAAATACAGAAGAATTACTAGCATCTGATCTCAGACGCGCTAATAAGTGCTGCGGTTCCCAGTGCGTTCTACAGCGCCGCAAGCATACCGCCCCGGCCCCCAGTTCCCACCGCCCGCGCGGGATGGTGCAGCCGACGCTAGCTAACGGGCGAGTTCTTCGTAAATCAATACATAATTGAATTGGAACTCGCAACGGAGGCGTGGCCCGCCTCACCCCCGGCGGTTCAGCCAATGAGGGGCGAACGAGACGGCGCGTGAGGTCTGGCCACGCCGGCAAACCCCCCGCCTCGCAATTCTACTTCCTCCCAGATCGCGACCTGCGGTTGAGCGCTGTGCACGCGCCGCCCTCCCCACCACACTGTGCTACAGTGCGGACTGGGACCGCAGCCTTCAATGCAACCTGATCTATAACCGCTCATTAGAGGTGTTGGTGTCCTTACAATTGCATCGTGTTCTCAGACGCGCCGACATTAGGAGGGTTGGGGTTCCTACAATGCACCTGATCTCAGCGCGCTATTAGAGAGGGTTGGGTGTTCCTTACAATGCATCTGATCTCACGCGCTATTAGAGAGGGTTGGGGTTCCTTACAATGTATTGATCTCAGATGTGCTATTAGAGAGGGTTGGGTTCCTTACAATGCACTGATCTCAGACGCGCTATTAGAGGGTTGGGGTTCCTTCAATGTATCTGATCTCATGTGCTATAGAGAGGGTTGGGGTTCCTTACCAATGCATCTGATCAGACACGCTATTAGAGAGGGTTGGGGTTTCTTACAATGCATCAGATCCAGACGCGCTATTAGAGAGGGTTGGGGTACCTTACATGCTTCTGTTCTCAGACGCGCTATTAAGACGGTTGGGGTTCCTTACAATGCATCTGATCTCAGACGCGCTATTAGAGAGGGTTGGGGTTTCTTACAATGCATCGATCACAGACGCGCTATTAGAGAGGGTTGGGGTTACCTTACAATGCTTCTGATCTCAGAACGCGCTATTAGAGAGGTTGGGTTTCTTACAATGCATCAGATCTCAGACGCGCTATTAGAGAGGGTTGGGGTTCCTTACAATGCATCTGATCTCAGAGCGCTATTGTAGAGGGTCGGGGTCCTTACAATGCATCTGATCTCACAAGCGCTATAAGAGGGTCGGGGTTCCTTACAATGCATCTGATCTCACAGCGCTATAGAGAGGGTTGGGGTTCCTTAAAATGCATCTGATCTCACACGCGGCAGCTATTAGAGAGGGTTGGGGTTCCTTACAATGCACCTGATCTCAGACGCGCTATTAGAGAGGGTTGGGGTTCCTTACAATGCATCTGATCTCACGCGCTATTAGAGAGGGTTGGGGTTCCTTACAATGTATCTGATCTCAGATGTGCTATTAGAGAGGGTTGGGGTTCCTTACAATGCATCTGATCTCAGACACGCTATTAGAGAGGGTTGGGGTTTCTTACAATGCATCAGATCACAGACGCGCTATTAGAGAGGGTTGGGGTACCTTACAATGCTTCTGTTCTCAGACGCGCTATTAGAGAGGGTTGGGGTTCTTACCAATGCATCAGATCACAGACGCGCTATTAGAGGGGTTGGGGTACCTTACAATGCTTCTGATTCTCAGAAGCGCTATAGAGAGGGTTGGGGTTCTTACAATGGTCAGATCTCAGACGCGCTTTTAGAGAGGGTTGGGGTTCCTTACATGCATCTGATCTCAGCGCGCTATTAGAAGAGGGTCGGGGTTCCTACAATGCATCTGATCTCACACGCGCTATTAGAGAGGGTCGGGGTTCCTTACAATGCATCTGAGTCTCACACGCGCTATTAGAGAGGGTTGGGGTTCTTACAATGCTCTGATCTCAACGCGCTATTAGAGAGGTTGGGTGGTACCTTACAATGCTTCTGATCTCCAACGCGCTATTAGAGAGGGTTGGGGTTTCTTACAATGCATCAGATCTCAGACGCGCTATTAGAGAGGGTTGGGGTCCTTACAATGATCTGATCTCAACGCGCTATTAAGAGGGTTGGGGTTCCTTACATGCATCTGATGCCACACGCGCTATTAGAGAGGTTGGGGTTCCTACAATGCATCTGATCTCACACGCGCTATTAGAGAGGGTTGGGTTCCTTACAATGCATCTGATCTCAGAGCGCTATTATAAGGGTTGGGGATCCTTACAATGCATCTGATCGCCACACGCGCTATTAGAGAGGGTCGGGGATCCTTACAATGCATCTGATCTCACACACGTTGAGGAGGGTTGGGGTTCTTACAATGTATCTGATCTCAGAGCGCTATTAGAGAGGTGGGGTTCCTTAAATGATCTGATCTCAGATGCGTTTTAGAGAGGGTGGGTTCCTTACATGCATCTGATTCAGACATCGCCCCCCCCCCCCCCCCCAACAGCGTCAGGTTTTCAGGATATCCCTGCTTCAGCACAGGTGGCTCAATCCATCCCTGCTTTAACATAGGAGCCACCTGTGCTGAAGCTGGGATATCCTGAAAACCTGACCTGTTGCGGCGGGGGGGCGGGAGGGGCGTTTACAGTGTGGTGCCAGTAACCTAATAACGTGTGCTCCCTAGGTGCTGCAAACGGTGTTCTTTGCGGTATGTCTGCTCGCTGACCTGGCCCAGCTGTTCCACTCCAGTAAGAAGGGACTCAGTCATTTCCTTTTGCTGCTAAGGGACTTCACCTTCTGCGTGCTGGCGTTCCCTATTGGTGTGGTAGGTATCCCGGCGTGCATAGAGGCAGCGTGTCGTTATCGCAACACGTCGTACACGTGTCACACGGCAGCCACGAAGAACAAGCGAAACGCAGCAAAAGTTCCACTTTATACAGTACATAACTCACCAAAGAGTCGGCACTCGCGGAGTCCGGTAATGTGTCAAAATATCCATTTATTACACAAAAGATCAATACTCGGGTACGAGGGGACGAAACATCGATCCTTTTCTTGCCCGAAATTGATATTGTTATACATTACAACTGGGGGGGCGTCACATTTTCTGGGGGGGGGAGGAGCGCGTTTTTCCCCACAACATTTAAATAAAAGGCCGGGGAGGCGCGCGAGGCCTCTGTAAGGCATAGTTTATTATAGAGGCGTGCGGGACTGAGCGCATGCCTGTTGCTGGAGCGATCCATGCACTGCGGCGGGAGGCGTGGCTGTGACATCACGAGGCTGTTTCTCCCTCATTGGCTGAACCGCTCACCTGCCGCAGCCGTCGCGTGAAAAAAACAGAATTTGTCCGCTCAAAATTCTGTCACGCGGGCGCTCTTCCTCACGCGCCCGCTCGCTCTTCCTCCCGCGGAAGACTGAGCCACTGATTGAGCCACCTGTGCTGAAGCAGGAACTGATTGAGCCACCTGTGCTGAAGCAGGGATGTCCTGAAAACCTGACCTGATGGTGGCCCTTGAGGACTGGAGTTGGCCCCTCCAGGTCTGACGCTTCTTCCTTACATTACTCAAATTTCCTCTCGTGCATTTTTAAAAAGCTCTTAACAGTTGCAGCACGAAATCATCGCCTGCGATTGAAGCCGCAGCGCCCCCTTCTTACTGGGCTTTTATTTCTAACATACTGATTTTGTTATTACGTGATACTTACTGTGTTAGTTGCCTGTTTTACTTCCTGAATTAATTCAAGATGGCGCCCACAGTCTCCCCCCCTCCCCCCTTGGATACTGCCATGTATAAACCCAGGGGGTCTCCGGGGCCACATATCATGCCTTGCAGCTCCGGAGGGTCCCGTCTCCTCTCCCCGGTTACAAATCACGTAATAACAAAATCAGTATGTTAGAAATAAAAGCCCAGTAAGAAGGGGGCGCTGCGGCTTCAATCGCAGGCGATGGTTTCGTGCTGCAACTGTTAAGAGCTTTTTAAAAATGCACGAGAGGCCAATGTGAGTCATGTAAGGAAGAAGCGTCAGACCTGGAGGGCCAACTTCAGTCCTCAAGGGCCACCATCAGGTCGGGTTTTCAGGATATCCCTGCTTCAGCACAAGTCACTGAGCCACTGATTGAGCCAGCTGTGCTGAAGCAGGGACATCCTTTAAAACCTGACATGTTGGTGGCTCTTGAAAACTGGAGTTGGCCCACCCTGTATTAGACTGTCTAGTTAAGCTTTAGGCCAAGTAAGAGCCGGCACTCTGGTATAAACAAATGTGTTTAAAAAATAAATATATATATATATATATAATGCTCTCGCTGCCTCCGGCTATAAAGCAGCGATCCTAACGTGCTAAAATCCAGATGGTAAACAGGCCGGAACGCACGGTACCCGCTGCTGTGAGCTAGTAACGTGCGTTCTCAGGTTGAACGTCTTATTTTCTAGCTAAGCAGGAACACTCTTGCTATAACTACTGTTCTGTACTATGTGTTTGTGTGCTATATATACTGTGTGCGTGTATATATGTATAATGTTTAAATGCCACCTTTTGTTTGTGTGTCTCTAGTTCGTAGTTACCTCTTTCTGGAGTATATATGCTTACGATCGAGAGCTTATCTACCCGGCCGTTCTGGACAGCCTGATTCCACAATGGCTCAACCATTCCATGGTAAGTACGGGCTAATTTCTCTGGGCTCTATCCATTCTAATTATCAGTTAATTAGGAGGGGGTGGTAAGCAAAAACGCCACAGACTGGTCATTTAACACTTATGCTTAAAACTATAAAAACATGGAAATGAAGCTTCCTTTCCTATTGAGCTTCACCTCTGGTAGCATCCCGTCCCCGTCTCCGGATAGGGTACAAAGGCGACCCAAAGGAAATATGGAAACTTCAACAACAAAAAAGTGCCCAGGTAAACACGGAATTCAAATGGGGCAATTTGTTGCTGGTAATACTAATAAACACTGATTTATTTTTATTTATTTTTTAAATAAAATGAAAATGCCCAAAGAACAAAAAAATAAATAAACACAGATTTAACGACGCCAAACTCCACCGAATACCAGAGCCCCTATTGTTAGGTCCCCCGAGATGCTACACCGCACGAGCGTGTAAATGGTTCCTGGGCCGCGTGTAACGGTCGGAGTTTTGAAGGGGGCCCAAATCTGCACAGGGCAATCTTCCGGGGCCGTTGCCGCGTCTCCTGCACCCCACGTCCCTCTCTCTGCAGCATACATTTGTGCTGCTTCTCGCTGCTGCGTCTTCTGCACCCCACGTCCCTCTTTCTGCAGCATACGTTTGTGCTGCCGCTGCTTCTCGCTGCCGCGTCTTCTGCACCCCACGTCCCTCTCTCTGCAGCATACGTTTGTGCTGCCGCGTCTTCTGCACCCCACGTCCCTCTCTCTGCAGCATACGTTGTTGCTTCTCGCTGCCGCGTCTCCTGCACCCCACGTCCCTCTCTCTGCAGCATGCGTTGTTGCTTCTCGCTGCCGCGTCTCCTGCACCCCACGTCCCTCTCTTCTGCAGATGCTTGTTGCTTCTCGCTGCTCGCGTCTCCTGCACCCCACGTCCCTCTCTCTGCAGCATGCGTTGGTGCTTCTCGCTGCCGCGTCTCCTGCACCCCATGTCCCTCTCTTTGCAGCATACCTTTGTGCTGCCGCTGCTGCTCCTGGAGCTCTGTGCCTCTTCACACCAGTATCCCAGTAAGAAGACCGGGCTGTTCTCACTGAGCATCTTCTGCTTTGCATATCTATCGTGGTAAGAATGTTTCTCTTCCATTCACCGTGCCAGCGTGTCCGTATATAATAATGTGTGTGTTCTGTGTCCCGCTTTCTTGTTCTGCTCCGGTTTGGAACTATATTGAACGCGCCACACCTGCTGTCCCTAAACCCTAACATACCACTCCGATCAGGGGTGACCATCTCCAGTCCTCATGGATCACCAACAGGTCATGTTTTCAGGATATCCCTGCTTCAGCACAGGTGGCTCAGTCTTCCACTGAGTCACTGATTTGGACTGGAGTTGGCCACTCCTGACTTGGATTGTAAGCTCCCTGGGCTAGGGACTTGCATTCCTATTGTCTGATTTTATTTATTTTGGTTGCACTTATTGTATTATAACTTCTGTACAGCGCAGCGTACACTGTGGGCGCTATATAAATAAAGATATACATACACTACCAACTCCGTTATAACTCCGTTGTGAACATAACTCAGGCCGCTCCTTTTCACATCTCATTGCGCTTATGAAATCAGACCAGCAAACGGGAATGCAAAACCCGGACTGGATCAGCATCCCAAGAGTGTGACGTTCTCCAGAATCCCGGCTGCACTCTGGCTCCTCGCAGCATCCCTGCTTTGTGGCAACATGTGACATTAAGAGTGTGTTGCCTTTTAGCCTTCTTGCCATATAACCTTTTAGCCTTCTTGCCATATAACCTTTTAGTGGGGTTGTACAGCACTTTGCTGCTTGTTACATTCTTTGCCACACAGTGAAACATGTGCGTGGCCCAGCGGGAGAGCTCTTCGTACATGTAATCCGTATACTGAAAGATCTCACGGGTGACATACATGCACATGTACAGGTATCCCGGCTATCTGCAATTCTACACTAAGCGGGGCATTCGTTAGTGCTGGTCTGGGCAGTATCACGCTGAAACTCCCATGGTAACCCGCGGGGGGGTTCCCTACTATCGGATGACCCTATAATTATCCACAGCCTAGGATTACACCTTTTATATAAGGTTTTACATGTTTGTAATGTAGGATTTGCTGATGCGCTGGTTCAGTTCCTCCTCCCTGTAAAATAATCCGTTCTCTCTCTGTGTGTGCAATATCTATCTATCATCCACCTATCTATTTATCATCCATCCATCCATCCATCCATCTATCGTCACATGTATGTCTTTTTTATGAAAGCAAAAATGTGAATTGATTACATCGATGTTGCGGTCCTATCCAGGACCTTTCTAATCTAATAAATTCACATTTTTACTTTAATCAGAAACACCTGTGAGTGGCGACTACCAATATCTTGTTTATCCAACATCTGCAGCGCCCCGGCGGCAGGCTTTCACTGAAGTGGGAATGCTGCAGCTGCTGCACGCACACACACACGCGCACACACACGCGCACACACGTGACACCTCGCTGCGCCTCTCGCTTACTTGCCCGTTTGCCGTGCGGTGTGGAACGAACATTTATTGCTCTTTCTCTGCAGGATTTTATGGATCTATTACACGGCCGGAATCTGGGTGTATCCGATTTTAGCCAAGCTGGACATTGTGGGTATGGCTATCTTCTTCGCCGCCTCTGTACTGGTCATGGGACCTTTCTATCTCCTCGGAGAGAGCCTCACCAAGTTATTTTGGGGTAAGATACCTTGAAGGTTTTAACGCTAATTTAGTCGCTCCCGGTATTTACAAGGTTTAAGGTGCATTTCCTTATTGTTTTAACCCCAATTTTAATTTTTTTACAGGGTGGAAACCAAAGGCCCCCGGTTCTTGAGACACTTACCGGTGACGTTACTTGGTTTTAATCTCTTACGGGAAACAAAATGGCTGCCAAATCTCAGATCACTAGGAAGCTGCAACAGTATCAGTCGCGGCTTCCTATTGGGCGCCCGCTTAAATCCCCTGTACAAACCAGGACGTCATACCGGTAACTTCACCGGTAAGTGGCTGAGGAACCGAGGCTCCCGGTAGAGATTGGCAAACTTTATTGAACATTCGCACAAACGTGCGTCAGCCTTCGCATTTTGCTTACAAATCTACGCGAGAACACGGGGTTTGTTTCTGCGAATTTTTTTTCGTGTGGTTTGGTGCGCAAAAGCGAACGTTCGCACAAACTACATAAAAATAAATTAAAAAAAAGAAAAAACGGCGACCGTTTTTTCCAAACTCGGACGTGTCCGCGAAGATTTGCACCGGCGAAGATGAGGCGATTTTTGCGGGGGAACGTCTCCAGTCCCCCCCTCCCCCCTCCCCCCCCCTGGTGCAGAAAACAGTGCGGTCCAGATCCAGAGGAAAAAAATACTCTGATAATTGCCCCACTGTTTCCCAACCTGAGTAATTCACACGGGGAAGAGAGATTTATTTTTCTGAGCGTCTGGGTCCTGTGTGTTATCGTATCTCAAACCTTCTGTGGGGTCTCCGCTTTGTTTTACAGGTGACATCAACCCCGCGAAGAAGATCAGATAAGAATGGCTGACAACGCGGAATCCATGACATTTCATGTCGCTGCGCTCATGTTTGTTCCATGGGTTCCTCCCCCCGCCCTTTGCTGGCAGAGGGAAGATCAGAATTAAGAAGTGTGCATCACTAATGTCTTTTTTTGGGGGGGGAGGAGGGGGGTTGCCAACTTGGCCAGTTAATATTTCGCTGCCGCTCTGAAGATACAATTGGTATCGTCCCGGGGTGGGCAACTCCCGCCCTCAAAGGGCCACCCTCATATCGGGGTTTATGGATATCCCTGCTTCAGCACAGGTGGCCCTTGGGGACTGGAGTTGTCCACCCCTGAAGTAGGACCAACAGTTTGAAACTCTCTCAAATAAAAATTGCGTTGAATAGCTGCGTTAAAGTGTTTAACCCGATACCGTGCGCAAAATCTTGTCTGTTATTTAAACGTCTAAGCATATCGTTTCCTTTGTATGAGAGGGAGTTGAGTACAGTATACATATGTACCGCGGCCCAGGCACTATACCCATACTAGTAGGTTCTAACGCTCTTTGGGCAATGGATTACACGTGGTATGTCCTCTCATCCGCCAGTAGAGATAGATCGACCTGTTCGTTACAATGTGTAAGGCAGGCCTGCACAACTCCAGTCTTCGAGGGCCGCAAACAGGCCAGGTTTTCAGGATATCACTACTTCAGCACAGCTGGCTCAATTAGTGGTTCAGTCTGAAGTAGGGATATCCTGAAAACCTGGCCTGTTTGCGCCCCTCGAGGACTGGAGTTGTGCAGGCCTGGCGTAAGAGAATGTTTCCATGGCAGGAGATTCGGGATACATAGGTACCCATTACTCTTCTAGGGCTCTTCAGCTAGTTTCCCCAAGTGGCCGGATCTGAAAAAAAATGGTGTAATATGGTAACAAAAGTAATATATTGTCATTTTGGATACATTTAAAAACGATTATACTTTAACAATTGCAAGCGTTTATAACATCTGTTTTACATCTGCTTGAGCAACTACAATGCGTTTAGCAGAAGCAGCCAGTCCGAGAGCCACAGCAGGCCCTTCTCAGGCCGGGTCAGGCCCCCAGACCGCTGCTCTATTCCTCAGGGGAAGCTGGCGGTACAAGGCAGCGATGTCCCAACGTGACTCAGTCTCTCCCACTTGGATACAGCAGACGAAACTGCAATCACAGGCTCTGTCCTCGTACACAGAGAGCGTCCGTATGTGAGAATGTATCAGAGTTCTGCGCGTGACATCAGAGCGCGCATACATGATTTATCCGTGTGTTGCTCACATTCTAACAGCGATGACATAACCTGACGCCATAATCCCATAATGTCATCAATGCATTTGTTTAAGCTCCTCTTTTTTTACCTGTTCTCCTTCGAGCTCACGCCCTCAGCTGCGGTTCCCTAATAAGTAATATTCTGCAATACTTCCTGCTCCCTCCTGCACTGCGGGAGTTGGGTTATTGAGGGCCATTCTGGCCGTGAAGGAATTAAGAGTTCTAAATGTTTTTTTTTTGCTTCGGACACGAAGTACGTCGGGCGTTGGTGAAATGATCTCCTCTGACGCGTGGCTAAAATAAAATCTTTCCTGGTTTGGTTCTGTTAATAGATATCTTTATTTATTTCGCTGGCGGGCTTTCAAGATATGAAACTGTTGACGTGCGATCTGCATTGAGGGGTTTAATTAAACGGCGCGACGAGAGCCTTGACGCGCAAATGTGTATCGCGTGTCAGAATAATAAAACGAATGTGTTCGTTACTTTAATGTTTTCAGTTGCTGTACAAGCGGAGGTATTCTTTCTCATGTTTTCTCCTCTGCAACGGCGCGGTTATCACATGCGTGTGTTATCACATGCGTGTGTTATCACATGCGTGTGTTATCACATGCCTGCAAGTGCTGTCCCTGCCAAAGGAAAGACCGACTGAGTAACGCGCAAAGCCGCCCCAAAATGAGGGGATTAAAGGAGTAGTCCACACCTTGCACCCCCTTCCCCCTTTTTTTTTATATGACAGAACATGTTCTTTTAATAGATGGGGAGCTGAATGTCCCCTGAGCTGAACCCCATTAAATTCAGCTCTGGGGACCCCTTGCTCCCCGTAATACATACCTGCATAGTGGGTGCTGGTAGGAATTCTGCAGATTTAAAGTCCGCGGTTTATGCAAGCCAATAGGAACGCGCCCGGGATGACGTCACGTCTTCCTATTGGCACGCATGACATTTAAGCCGCCATTTTGATAGCCCCACACAGACCACCCGGAGCTGCTACTGACACCCCCTACGGAGGTATCTCGGGAAGCAGGGGGTCCCCAGAGCTGAAATCCACACAGTTCCGCTCTGGAGACCCCCGGCTTCAATCACAATGCAAAAAATAATCATTTAAACGAGGAGAGCGGGATTGCTGCTTTAATTTCAGCTCCGGGGGTGTCTGCTTCCCTAAATTCTCCCCCGGACAGTACTGCCCCCAGGGGCGGGTTGCAGGCATATATCGGCCCGAGCAATATCTGTTTTACCGGCCCTCCTTTCCCACGCCGCCATGTGACGTCACATTGTCATGGCGATGCATCGCACAGCCGCCATGTGACGTCACATTGTCATGGCAATGCATCGCATAGCTGCCATGACAATGTGACGCTGCAGGAGTTGATGCCGCGCTCACCCCTGGCAATTGGTTTCATTGTAGGGGAAGAGCGTGGTGCCTCTGTAACCACCATCAAGTCCCCATCCCCGTTACACTATACACACTGTGTGGGAGAGGCCTGCCCCCCCTCCCTGTGGACCTGCCCCCCCCCTCCTGTGGCCTGCCCCCCCCTCCCCTGTTGGCCTGCCCCCCCTCCCCCGTGGACCTGCCCTCCCCCATGGACCTGCCCCTCCCCCGTGGACCTGCCTCCCCGTCGGGACCTGCCCCCCCGTGGACCTGCCCCACCGCTGGACCTGCCCCACCTCCCGTGGACCTGCCCCCCCCTCCCCGTGACCTGCCCCCCCCCTCCCCCGTGGACCTGCCCCCCCCTCCCCGTGGACCGCCCCCGTGGACCTGCCCCCCCCTTCCCCGTGGACCTGCTCCCCTCCCTCCCGTGGACCCTGCCCCCCCTCCCCCGTGGACCTGCCCCCCTCTCCCCCGTGGAACTGCCCCCCCCTCCCCCGTGGACCTGCTCCCCTCCCTCCCCCGTGGACCTGCTCATCAGTGCTGCTCCGGACTCACTGAATGCCCTGTGTGCCGGCGGCCCAATCCGCCCGTGTGCCGGTACTTCTGTGTATTTATATCCCTGCGTCACGCGGACCAAGAGGAAGCTGCAACGCATGCTGATGATGTGGCCTCCTATTGTATTTGAGAGTTAAACCACCATTTTGTTTCCCCGGGTGGGGGGGGGGGAGTTGCTAGGGAGCTAGTTCCTGGAGCTGAAAATAGCGTGTGTCCGCTCTGGGGAGCCCCTGTATCCCACCCATGTAAATAAAAGCAGTGGGGGTCACACACACATGGAGTAGTCCTCTTTAAAAACAGCTTGGAAGGTCCCAATTTTACAATAATTACAAACATCTCCCAGACAAATTAATAAAAGAATTCATAACACTCGTGCCAGATTTTGTTTTGCAATACACCCGTCATTAGCACAGGAGTGGCCAACGCCAAAGCTCGCGGATCACCAACAGGTCCGGCTTTCAGGACATAAGCCTTTAATACACATGTTCTTTAACTGTGCACGCAATGTCTTGTATATAATGTATACCCTGTTCACTTATGTAACTGTACTTGTAACCATGTATTATTTGTCATCTTAACCCTATGCCCAGGACATCCGTGAAAACGAGAGGTAACTCAATGTATTACTTTCTGGTAACACATTTTATAAGTAAATAAATAAGCAAATATACCAGCTTCAGCATAGTTGGCTCAGTCGAAGGCTGCACCACCTGCGCTGAAGCAGGTATATCCTAAAAACCTGACCTGTTGGTGACCCGTGAGGACTGGAGTTGGCCTCCCCTGCATTAGGAGATTAAGGTTTAACCCGTTAACCCCTTCAGAGCTGGAGGGGTTACTCGTTTGTTCGCTACAGCCCTGAGTGGGGCTTTTGACAGAACAATCGGGATGAGATTTTCCACACGGTTCCGAAAAGACTCGCGTGAAACCGTCCAAAACGCATTCGCAAAACTGGAAGAGGTTTTTTTTTTTTTTTAATGTCCTCAAGCGAGCGCGCTTTCAGCGCCATATCGTCAGTGAGCGCCGCATGGCGTGCGCTCTCTATGCAGTCTCCGCATTAAGCGAACCTAGCGATTGGAGAGTTTTAATCCGCTTCCGTGAGATTGCGATGCACGCCGACTTTTTCCACAACTCAAAAAGGGCGCCTGTGGCGTGGTGCGCCACCTCGTGCGACCGTTTCACACATCTCGAGCCCCCCCAATATTTGCCAACGTGGAAGCTCTGGGTTTAGGTTCTGATCCGGCTGCATCTGCCTCCTACCCCCCCATCTCTCTTTCTGGGTGGTCTCTGGCAAGCGCTGAAGCGCGTCACCCTCGCCCGCTGCGGCTTTGTGACGCCGCGGTGGGAACCTTGGAGCCGGTTTGTTGGGCAGTGCCAGGGCTCGGGGTTTGGGGCCTTTCAGAAGGCGCTTGGTGATCGGAGGAGCTCGGCGTGTGAAAAGGGGACTTTATCTTACAAAAGGCGGCCTGGGCTCGCGGAAAACAGGGCGGATAATGGGATTTGACAGCCGTTACCCGCCGGCCTGATTAACCCTTTCAACAAACAACAAAACCCGCTGTACGTGGCCGCCTGCTTGGTGACAAACTCGCTGTGACTTTGGACGGCTCCCTTTGTCCCGCCAGGAACTAAAGGATTTGATTCAAAGCTTTTTCCCGGCGGGGGTTTGAATGAGCGGGTTTTGTCCGGCTTTGTGTGCTGTTGGTGACGTGCGACAAGTAAATAAAGCCTCCTCGCTGCGTTTTTCATTCGCTGGTGGATCCCCGGGTCACCTGACGCCATCGGAGAATTAACCCCTTCCATGTCAGACCGAACTGCAAAGCATTTTGGAACGGGAGAGGGAAGAAAAGGAACAAACAAATGTTTCGCCTTCTATGCCACACTTGTGTGTGTGTGTGTGCGTTTTCACTTGCCTTCCGTAGGGGCTTCTATATCCGCGGAAGCGGCTGATCATTTTTGGTTAAAATTCCCCCATTAAAGTCAATAGGGAATTTCGCCCGCAAAGGGTCCTATCGTCCGCATACAGGATAAGCCTCTTATTCTGTACTGCATGATAAATATCCTTCAAGTAAAACACTCGTGGTAATGCCCCCCCCCCCGTGCAATATTCTGTGGGTGTGTTTCCCAGCGTTGGGGCAAAGTAAAGCCCCGTCAAATGAATGGGGCTCAAACCTTCTCCAACACAGGGGAGGCATCGCCGCAGCATATCGGAGTTACACTGAGGTGTGATGTGTTACTATATACTGTAATATCCAGCATATCAAAATATCATTTGTGAGCACATTCACAGGTCTGCAACCCTGCTTTTGCCATTATCACCCAGCATACAGCGCTTCCACTGCAGCAAGGGATTCTGGGAAGCGACATGCAAATGAGCACATATCCAGATAGTGCGCAGACGGCCGACTTTAACCATGTCACTTTTTGCAGCACTACGTCGCCCCCTTGTGGTCACTACAAATACAATCTGCCACGCCCTGTGTATAGGTATTACAAGGCCGAGCCCCAAGTCAGTCCATTATTGATTGATGCTACTGAGTACTAATTGCATGTCAGGGTAATGAACATACGAATGATCAGCGGTGGGATCCCGTTAACTCTTCAGTGCCAGAGGCATGTAATGAACTCCCCAGTACCCCAGCCTTTGCTGTGCTGATTACCCGCAGCAGAAAGGTTAAGGGGTTAAATGATATGGCTGCTGAATTTAAAGTGTAACACCAACCAAAAATGGGTTAATACAGAATAGCACATTGCTAATAATCTGATCTGATAGGACAGGGGCGGCAAACTCCAGTCCTCGAGGACCACCAACAGGTCAGGTTTTAAGGATAGTCCTGCTTCAGCACAAGTGGCTCAATCAGAAACTGCAACCATCTGTGCTGAAGCAGGGCTGCCCTAAAAACCTAACCTGTTGGTGACCCCTGTGATAGGGCTATCGCAAATTGTTATATGCCTAGCTATGATCAGCTGGTGTTAATCAGGAATCAGCCAATGAGAGGCAATGCTCTGGGTGATTTAAATGCCTCTCCATGGGGTTAGCTTGCTGTTGGAGTTTCGTGAGTGAAACAGGTAGGTCTGGGAGATGACATGCTGGGGGAGTATGGTTTTTTTTGGGGGGGGTGTGCACACCTGAGAAATACTAATATGGATCTTTATATCATTTACACTTTAAAAATTGGTACAGCAAATGAAAACAGCGCTGCAGATACTAACTTGGGCTTCTTGTCATATTTTGCATAGGCAAATGCAATAATAAAAATGTGCAGGTTGTGGGGGGGGGGGGGGAAACCTAAACTAATTGGGGTTCTAAGGCAGGGGTTCCCAAGCCCCCTCCCACAATCAGGTCAGGTTTTCAGGATATCCCAGCTTCAGTACACGTTGGTCAATCAGAGGCTCAGTTGAAGGCTGAGCCTCTGATTGAGCCACCTGTGCTGAAGCAGGGATATCCTGAAAACCTGACCTGTTGGTGGCCTTTAAGGACTGGAGCTGGCCACAGCTCTATTGGTCTACTCCAGATTATCCTGAACAAGCAACATTATATCTATATCTATCTAATGAGAACTTCCCTATTCAATAACCTGTATAAGCGGGACATTCTGAGCCTGTCCCTGTTTAACCTAAAGCTCACACTGTCCCCTATTTTTGGTTGTATATCTTGGTTGTGTGCGGTTTTGCAGAGATTACTCGGCCCCTGCAGCACAGCTGGCTTCTCCATCACAGCGGAAATGCAGCTGCCTGCTGGCGGAGGTGCACGAAAGGTTCGTAGGAAAGAGAATGACAAAAAAATCTCTAATCCCCCCCTGTGATGGCAGAGAGCAATAAGCAGAACGCCCGTGATCCCAACCTGATGCGGGCCTTCGTATATTCGCTAACAATCTCTTGCCATCCAATTACCAGCAGCATATAATGGGTTAAACAAAGTCCTGTTCTATTGTAGGCTCTGGTGCAGGTATTCGCTGCCTCTCTCCGTATTCTCACTATCTAATAAGTGCCGTATTCTCACTATCTAATAAGTGCGCGCTGGGTGAGCTCGCGCCGCGCCCCCGTGATGCAGACAGTGATGTGGTTTCATTTGTTTTTTGTTTCGTTCCACCCAAAGCCGACAAGGCCGCCGAGGGTCCTGAAAAAGCAGCTGAGTGCTTCCTCCGTCCCTCTGAGCGGCTCTGGCAAGGGGAAAGGCAGCCGCAAACAATCTGCTCCAAGCACACTGGGTACGTAATACTTAAACGCTTAACGATAAGACTAAAGTAGGGGTGGCTAACTCCCGTCCTCAAGGGCCAGGTTTTCAGAATACCTCTGCTTCAGCACGGCTGGCTGAGCCACCTGTGCTGAAGCATATAACCTGGCCTGTTGGTGGCCCTCGAGGACTGGCATTGGCCACCCCCTTCTTCAGTCTTATCGTTTTAAGAATCGGATTATTTTTATTCTTGTAATCTCATTTCGTGTTGTCGTCCGAAAGCCCCAAATGTCACTAATTTGAGCCCCTGGCTTTTATCTCGACACCTGAGGCTCCCAACGTCTTGAGTTAATCATCGGAAGGAGTTTATCCCCATTGGGAAAACTGAACCTGAGCGCGTCCTTTATATTCCAGATGCAGAGACGCCCGCTCAGACTGCGGATCACTCCAAGGCCCAGCAAATTAAGTACGTACCCTGGTATAGCCCTAGGAACATCATCCATCCGTAGTCAACGGAAAACATGGCGTAAGGGATTTAAAACTGGATTGAAAGAGATGCGCATTACAAAAAAAGGTTGAAGTGACTGCCGCAGAATGGCTTAAACCTAATGGCTGAGACTTGTTTCGTGGGTATGGTTTGCTATGTTCTGGTGATGTCATCCTTTAGCCTCATCAGTCCATCACAAAATGTGTCCCCCAAAGTGTTAACACCAGGCAGCTTCACCCCCCTCACATGGGCCTATAGGAAGACACCAGGGATGATGATGATGCGGCTTCCTATTGGCCTGTTGGACTTTTCAACTGCCATATTGCTGGCCTAGCCAAAGCTCCTACTGGCTACCCCGACAGGTCATTAGATCAGGAAGCAGGGAGTCCCCAGCGCTGAAACCAACATGGTTTGGCTCCGGCTGGCGACCCCCTACTTCAAACATATTAAAAAGGGTCTGTGTGGCCTCTTTAGTTGGAAAACTATTAAACCTTATTACTAGGGGGGCCTGCTAGGCAGAGTTGCTGGTCTTTCTGGCAACAAAGGTGTGAAGCGAACCGCTTGTAGTCAAGCTGCTGCACGCCTGCGCACTCCATGTATTATAAAGGCAAATAATGATTAACTGGATGGCTAAAAACAAGGGGACTTATAAAAGGTTTCTGCTTAAACAGCTTTGGCAAAACAATGTAAAGTCTACTTGCCACCCGTGGGTATACTGTCAACATCTTGTAAACTCTGTTCAGGGAGATTTTGCTGGGAACGTGGGATATTTTCACATAAATAGGGAGGTTTGGGTTGAATTCTCCCATGGTGGCAACAAGGCTCCATTATCACTGCCCACCTGTTGGGGAAGATCTGGTGGTTCACGGTGAGCATAATGTGTATGCAGATTTATGCAGATGTTTTGCAGGCATAGAGCTTACAATCTATAGTGACTTGGCCAATGTTACAAGGAGCTTACACCGGGAATGGCATCCGGTTCCCCTGCTTTAAACTCGGGACTGTCAGAGTCTTGGCCTTTACTCCCTGAGCCACATCCTTCAGCCCCGGGCCGTGTCTTAAAGTGCTCTTCCCGCAGGAGGTGGTGCATTGATGACTTTGATTTCGGTCGTCCGCTCGGGAGAGGACAGTTTGGAATTGTCTACTTGGTGCGAGAGAAGGAGACTAAGTTCATAATGGCACTGAAAGTCCTCTTAAAGTCAGAGCTTGAGAACCAGGGGTTGGAGCATCAGCTGAGAAGGGAAATCGAGATCCAGTCCCACCTCAGGTAAGGTATCTGGGTGCTGAGAAAGACTGGTCTCTCCTCTACCAATCTGTCCCCCTCCTCCCCCTCCCTATTACTGCCAATGGGACCTGCCTTGTGTTGCTGGCAGTGAGGTGAGATGCTTAACTGCCACATTACACAGTAAATATAAACATCCCACTGGCATTGCCCAGATTCCCCAAGTCTATTCTACTCGATCACACTATATAATCTGCACATCCCAGGATCCTGAGTATACACTGCTTCCGTTCCTCAATCTCTCAAACCTCCGACCCAGTGTAAGGTGTTGGACAGAGACACCTTTGATGCTCCTGTATGTCGGAACCTGTCAATGCACTTGGATAACCTGGTGATTCTGTTGGCCACGCCAAACCGTGTTCTGCTGGAGGGTAGGGTGGACCAAGCTGTTGGTCTGACATACTTGCCGGTTTGAGTTTAGCCTGGGCCACATGAGCACCAGCCTGTCTTGCTTTATCTCTTCGTTGTAATCAAAGTCAAACAAATGTGTTTTATTTGCCTTTTTGGAGGCTTCTAATGAGGAATGTGTTACCATTTATTTATTTATAAAATATTTTACCAGGAAGTAATACATTGAGAGTTGCCTCTCGTTTTCAAGTATGTCCTGGGCACAGAGTAAAACAAAATAATACATGGTTACAAATACAGTTACATAAATGAACAAGGTATATATTATATACAAGACATTGCATGCACAGTTAAAGAAAATATATATTATGAGCGTATGAAACAGTTACAGACCAGATTAAAGTGTGAGACAGCCTTAGATTTGAAAGAACTTAAGCTGGTGGTGGATTGAGAGTCACTGGTAGGTTGTTCCAGTTTTGGGGTGCACGGAAGGAGAAGGAGGAACGTCCTGGATACTTTGTTGAGTCTTGGGACCATGATAGTCTTTGGAGTCTGATCTCAGGTGATAGGTACTGTGCATGTGTAGGGGTGAGGAGCTGTTCAGTAGCTGGGTAGCTTGCCCAGAAAGTATTTGAGGGTGAGACAGTGAACTTTGCGCCTAGACTCTAGTGATGACCAATCTAGTTCTTTGAGCATTTCGCAGTGATGTGTGTTGTAGTTGCATTGGAGAACAAAACAACAAATTGAATTGTAGAGGGTGTCAAGTTTGCTAAGGTGGGTTTGAGGAGCCGGCCATATACTATGTCTCCATAGTCAATAATTGGCATTAGCATCTGCTGTGCAATACGCTTTCTGACCAGGAGACTTAGGGAGGATTTGTTCCTGTAAAGTACCCCTAGTTTGGCATGTCAGGAGGGGTGAGGCTGTTTTTAATTAGAAGGCACGTTTAACTTTTATGTAGCATATTTCCATTCCAGTCACTGGGTTCTCGGGGTGGTAGGATAGGACACATGCCTTCTTGGTATCCAAGAGACCTTCCTTTTAATCTATGGCTGGTTTGTCTTTCTCAGACATCCCAACATACTGATGTTTTATAATTATTTTCACGATCGGACTTCTATCTACCTAATGCTGGAGTTTGCTCCAGGGGGAGAGCTCTACAAGAAACTTCAGAAGCAACAGAAACTTGATGAGGTGACTACCGCCACGGTGAGCAGCTTGGGATGTGATCGGAGACAGTCTGTGTACCTGTTAGACTGTACTGCTAACCTATGACTTGGCTTACCCTCTGATTTTAAAGAGCTGAATTAATATGGTGAATCCTCACCTTGGTAAGCTAACCCAATATCCAGATTGTTGCTAAGCCTCGTACCTTATTTAGGAGTACTGTTGGAAAGTGAATGTATACATGTGAAAGTACTCATTGACAACACACCCATTCAAATTACCCTTTTTTGTGGCTAACAAGCCTGCAAACCATTAACTAGCAGCATAAAGCCTTGGGTTGAGAAGAAATGCAAGACTCCCTGGACATTCCTTTACACGTTTATTCTATAAAATCAGAAATGGGATAGGTGGTATGTGAAAGGGTAAATTGAAAGCCCTTGAAGTGGGAGAGATGTCTGAGACCCAGTTTTATTAATGCTTGTTGGACTGTAAGCTCTTGAGGTCAGATGTAAATGTGTAATTCTGTGCACACTGACTCTTCTGTATAGCATTAACCCTTTTGTTTCCATGGGGGGCAGGCCTGCAATTCTCCCCCTGCTGGCACTGATCAGGTTAATTATTGTCTCCATACAAATGGCTGTTTGCCTCTTGCAGTACATGGAGGAGATATCGGACGCCCTGCTCTATTGCCACTCTCAGAAGGTCATTCACAGAGACATCAAACCTGAGAACTTGTTACTGGGGTTAAACGGGGAGCTGAAGATCGCAGATTTTGGCTGGTCTGTGCACTCTCCTTCTCTGAGGTGAGATCTCCTCTTCTAGAAACAAGGCATCTGTTTTCTCAACACTTGTGATGTGTGGGATTTGCTCTCCATACTTTGCTTGGTACCAGAGACAGAACCCCCCCCAACATCACTAATACTTTCCCTTGGTTAATGTGATCTACTTTCCCTTGGTTAATGTGATCTGCCAATGAATGGTGGCTCCATTTAACGTTAGGAGTTTTTATATATATTTACTTTTGTTTGATGACTTCTGACCTCTATAGTTTCCTCTGCCTTTATGTTTCCTATGTCTCCCCAGGAGGAAGACTCGCTGTGGTACTCTGGATTACTTGCCCCCTGAGATGGTGGATGGGGCAGTACACGATGAGACGGTTGACTTGTGGTGCATTGGAGTGCTGTGTTATGAGTGCCTGGTGGGACGCCCTCCCTTTGAGACGGACTCGTTCTCTGGAACGTATAAAAAGATTGAGAAGGTCAGTTCCCTGATCCCAACAGTGACTTCCTTTTTATGAAGACATCTGAACTGATTTAATGCTGGAGCCCCACTTGGCAACACAGCTTGGAGTTGCAACAAAGGAAAATGACATGGCCATATAAAACGCCTTTAACATCTGGGTTAAAATTATCATCCTTTACACATACTAATCAATCATGTACTGCATTGATTAGCAGCTAGTTAAGGCCCCAAACCTCATTGCCGGCTTTGGTTCTAATGTTGCAGTTATCAGGATGAGTTGTGTTGCATCTCCCCAGAAACTCACAATTCTAAGAACCAACAATGTTTTTATACTCCCATGTTCGGACTAAAACTACAGACTGATTGCAGTGATGATACTTGGTATGAGACACACAGGTGATTGCATTCTGTATTCTGCAAATGGACGTGTCCTCATGCCTCGCCAGTGAAGACCTCTGTTCTTTTCCTCAGTAATAGTGTTCTTGCTTTTCAGGTCGATTATACATTCCCTCCGTCCATGCCAAATGGAGCCAAAGATCTCATTGGCAAACTTCTCCAGAAGACTCCATCCAAGCGGCTAGCTCTGGAAGAGGTCCTTACCCACCCGTGGGTACTGGAGAACACCAAGAGGTTCGTTGCTCCTTCCCACCAATCGGTATAACCTCCCCAAATGTCCGTCCCACCTTCCTGGTCTGCATTAAAATGTCACTTAACCTCTCTGTTGCCAACCAAGGGTCTAAACTACATCTCTGTAAATATTGTCAAATATGGGCTAATGATATTTCGTATAACTTTAATTTATTTATTTTTTCAGACGGCTTTTACCCTGTATCATTAAGCTTTATTGTAATTTGTTTTGTAAAATAAGTAATAGTTGGTATTAAATAAAATGGTGTAATTTTACACTTTGCGGGTACTGATTTATTTATTTTTTACACCCCCATATCATTAAATCTTCAGTCCCCCAGCAAAATTCCAATTTTACATAATTGGAACCAGCATGTTCCCTGGATTTCGGAGACAATTGGACTTTCAGGCGAATCTTGCATGGCCATTGCTGTCAACCAATAGAGACACAACCTATGACATTGCAGCTTCTATTGGGCCACAAGGCCCGTGCCATTTGGCAGCCATATTGTTTCTGCAGGACAGAGCATGTGACAAATGAATTGGTGTAATTAAAAAAAAAAAAATGCCAACTATCTCTGGGTCAGTGTAACATGACAAAGTACTGGTTCTGTATTGGTCTTTGGCATGATGGGGTAAGATCTGCTATAAAAGACCAGCCTGGAGATGGTATAATGCTGCTGAGATTGGATAGACTCTATACTGTCATGTCTGTAATAAAATAAATAAATAAAACCATGTATTTCCCACAATTCCCTCATGGAGAAGAATCTTGGGGTGTACTTGAAATTCCAAATAACTTTTTTGCAGTTGTAAGTTTCAGTGACATGCTGGATGCAGCTTCACTGACAGTGTAATAAATGTGAAGACGTTTGCAATGGAGGACGCACACAGGAGCCTTGTATGTAAGCAAACTCTCTGTATTTATAACATTAGAGGAAGCAAAAGTGTAACGTTTCCGAACCAGTTGTACTTCCCTCACACCGCACTGCGTACATTCTACTAAACAAAAATGCAACAGAACATCTGCAATATAGCAGATTTTATTAGAATCCTGCTGAAACCACAGGAGTTGGGTTACCTATTTACAGGCCATAGTAGGTCATGGAAGTGGACTGCAGCAATGGCCTTAATACACACCCTTTTGTGTAGTCATACTCTCTACTTGTTATGCTTCAGCACGCCAATGCCCACTAGCATCAGGAAGTTATATACGGAGTTGACGTCCCCCTGTGGCATAATTGCTGGGATCAAAACGTGAATGAAAATGTACTTTGAACCCTCCCTGGCGTAACGCGGGCTGCCTGGCACTCTGCCTGGCACGCACCGGGTACAGTGCTGAAGGTTGAGGCCGCCGCGTTCACCTTGGGAATGAGACGGGAACAGGCTGTAACCTCTCCCCTACTTATTATATAAGCCAGCCAGGGTAGTTGCATCACTTTGTCAGGGATGGGTCTGTCCCTGGCACACAACACTGATAATTATTTAAAAGTACAGCCTGCTACGGAGCACTATTGGGTAATTGCGTGTGACTGGAGAGAATTAGCCCACGTTAAAGCATTGGATATACATTATATTGTACAGTGTGTCAGTGATTTCCAACCTTCTTTGTTTGGTGGAACCCTTGAAGTATTTTGAAAAATCTCGAGGACCCCCTATTTGACACAGGTTCGACAGGGGTCAGTCACAACATTTCACACCTAACGAGCCCCCTCTATTTCCCACCCTCTACCCATGTATTTCTCTCCCATCCGTCTCACTAACTCTCCCCCCCCCCTCCCGCCTCGCATGTATTTATCCCTTGCGTCTCAATCTTACTCCCTCTTTTACTCACTCCCTCCTGCCCCCCTCTCCTCTCACTCGCCCCTACCTTCTGTCAATTAACCCACTCACTCAATCCACCCTACAAAATACATACCAAAAAACCCCAACCCCAAGGGGGGGGGGTCTGTGGTCCATAGGAGGAACCCCTGAGACTGCTTCAAGGAGCCTCAGGCTTCCACGGAACCCTGGTTGGGAATCACTGGTATATGCACTGGTTTTGCAAGCAAAATAATCTATTTTGGAGTATATTCTAACAATGTTATTACGAATGCATGTTACAAAATTGTAGACACCTAACTGTCAGATTGTTTTCTGCAAGCCAGAAGTGTCACTCTTGTATAATTTGTAAAGGGAAATGGTAGTGCTCAAGAAACTTCAGGGCTAGAGCTTGAGGTGCAACAAACAAATGAATGTATTCAAGCCAAAGCCATGTCAGAAAGGAGGCAAGAGTTTCTCCAGCACATTTCGTGCCCACACCGGCGTGTTGTCATGGAGACTTTTTTTTAAAATTTAAAATGATCTTGAGCATACTGCAAACATCTATGGAAAATAATTACTTTTCGTTACAGACTGAGCTAATGCCTGCAATCATGCAGAACATTTTAAAACATGATTTGGGGGTGGGAAAGGTTTCTTGTTCTAGATGGAAGGGCTTGGGGAAAACCCCTTCTCAATATTAAGGATTTCATCTATATCTAGGTTTCCCTAAAAAGGAAATACTGGTCTTCTAACGCGGGGGTGCGCCTGAGATGTTTCAGGGGTGGCGGTTGCAGAGGCCTCGCGCTCTTTCCCCAGTATGTAATTTAAATGCCTCGGGAAAGAGCGCGAGGCCTCTGCAACTTCACTTAGGCAGTGCTTATAGTGCCGGCGAGAGCGACGTCGCATCAAAACAAATGCATTGCCACCGTCGCGTGCGCTTTTAGTAAGCGCGGAGCGACGGCTTGGTCGCGATCGCTGGAAATCATCTCAATTTGATTTTTTTCAGCGACCGCAGCCTGATGTCACTGTAGCCGGCACTATGTGCATAGCCTTACCTTGTCTCCAGCAACGTGACGTCACAGGCCTCTGCAGCGTTATTTGACACCGGAGACATGGTAAGGGGGGGCCGGGGTGCATACAAGGGGAAGAGTTTGCACACTCCTTTTCTAACAGCACCAAAATCATCATCTAAACCAGGAGTGGCCAACTCCAGTCCTCAAGGGCCACCAACAGGTCTGGTTTTAAGATTATCCCTGCTTCAGCACAGGTGGCTCAATAAAAAAAAAAGTGTCTAGCTTCAGTGGTTACCATGGTAACATCTAGCGCGCTCCATTTTAACCTCCCGAACGCGTAAAGTTACAAACGTGAATATCTCCTGAACGCAGCATCGGATTTTACAAATGGAACATGCTCCTGACAGGGAAAGCGGGCATCTTCAAAAGGAAACATAACAACAAAAGCGCAACAAGTGGCGGCCAGCTCGGCCTGTCCCTTTAATGCAATGCAGCAGCTGGCAGCCACGTGACTGCAGCGTGGACATCACAGCCCTTTAAACCGCCTGGTGTGGGCGTGGCCTGCCCTACGTCATCGCTTAACGCGTCTCCCCCCCCCCCCCCCCTCCCGCACTCCTTCCAGCGCGGTGACACAACAGAGCAGCGCGACTTCCCATTGGCCAGCCCCCCCTTTCCCTTCAACCTTGCGGAGGCAGCCGCCGTCGTCAGTCGAGAGCTGAGAAGTGGGGAGAACGGGTCTGCAGCTACTGGGGGAAAAAAAAAAGAAAAGCCATGAAGATCTGGGCATCAGAGCACGTGTTCGAGTAGGTGTTCGGCGCGGTGTATCGTGTATATGTGACCCTACCGGGGGAGGGGTGTAACCGCCGCGCGCGGCTTCCCTGGAGAGCGGGAAAGGGGGGTGTGACGTCGGCAGCAGCGCGCGCCGCCTGGGTGGTGTACGGTTTGTCCTCGCGCGCGGTGGGCGGGGCTTGTCCTGGCGCGCGGTGGGCGGGAAAATGCCAGGGGGAAGGGGAAGGAGACACTTGGCTTCTGTGTGCGTTGAGGATGGCCGCGGGTAGGCCGCTCCCCGCCCCCAGTCTGTGGCTGTGTGGCGTAGAGGCAGGGTTGTGACACTTGTCACCTCCCAAGTGTCCCTGACAGGAGCTGTCACTGGTCAGGGAGGGCTGAGCTCTGCACGGTGGGACTAGGGATATGTATATGGTGCCCACAGTGTACCCTGCGCTGTATGATCACTGATAGCTCCAAGCCCATGACACCTGGCAGCCAGGGGATCCCAGGGGTGTGCTCATTTTTATTTATTATTTAAAAGTTTATTCTGAGTAATATTTCTGACAAGTGGGTGCTGCACGTGATATGTATCTGGCACGTGACATCATAATGCACATAGCCTGGTGGCAGATAAGGATAGCCGGATAGCCCTATGGTTTGTACAGGCGCAGAGAAGGCAGTCGGTTGACATATGAGAATAGGCATGCTGGAGAAGGGGAGAGGTGTGTGTGGGGTGTGCATTGGGTATTAAAGGAGGGGAGAGAAAGGCACAATGTATTGGTCACTTTGATTTGTCGTGTCCTTGTGCCCAGGACATACTTGAAAATGAGAGTTAACTCTCAATGTATTACTTCCTGGTAAAACATTTTATAAATAAATGAAGTCAAGCATTAGCCGTCTATTACAGGGGTGGTCAACTCAAGGGCTTCAGCACAGGTTGGGTATTGGGGATAAACCTGCTTCAGCACAGGCCGTGCAGTCTGACTGAGCCACCTGTGCTGAAGCAGCCAGGTGAAGCAATACCTGGCCTGTTGGTGGCCCTTGAGGACTGGAGTTGAGGCCCCCCGCTCCCACCATATCTAGTAATACAGGAAGTGCAAACAAACTCGGACCATAGGAAAGGAAATGAGTGAAGCTGGTCTGTTAGGGCTGGGGTGTGCAAGGTTTTCCGTCTGCGCCCCCCTGCCTGCTCGCTGTCCCCCCCCCCCTTTTTTTACCTGTTCTGCGGCGTTCTGACGTTACATGATGTCACAACATCATGTGACCCCCATGGCGTCATTTGACGCTGTTGCCATGGCGCCGCCTGAGACCTGGTAAGGGAGTTAGAGGCCTCGCGCACAATCCCTATGAATTTAATTTAAATGCTTTGGGGATGCGCGCGGACCCTCTCTAAACCCCCCATCCCCCCTTGTCTGCGCAGCCCTGTGTTAGGGGATTAAACCGCAATCCCCTCTGTCCTAAAGCTGTTTTATTTTTGCTTTTGATGTTGCCATGGTAATTATTATACCTCCTTGAGCTATGTGGAGGGACCATTTTAACCTCCCGGGCACTTTAATATTTCAACCGCTTATATTTTTCTGCATGATGATGTTTAAAGATTAAAAACAGATTTGAAAATAGTAAACAGAGATGTCTTGAACTATAAAAAAATTAATTATAAATGGGGGTCTGCCTGTCTTTGAGACCCAGGGTAAAGGGAGAATCTCTATTAACCATGGTTATATCGCCACTACATGCGCTAGGATACAGTAACATCTGATTGATGACCGGAAATATCTAGTCGCAGCCTGACCTCGGTGCTGCATTACTGAGCTTCCTGCCAAACCGGTTAATCCATCTCTTCATGTGATTTTATATTACTAGGTGGGAATGGCTGTCTCGGAGGCGCACGGCCTGTTATCACGGTTGTATGCAGCCCTCGCATATAGCGACGGTGACGCGACCGATGACGTCGCCATTGCGATGGTTATATTTCAAACTTAGGCTACGCTTATAGTGCCGGCGACGGTCGCTGGAAAATCAAATAGATGACTTCCAGCGATCGCGACCAATCCGTTGCGGTAATGCATTTGTTTTCGCAGGCACTAAGCGCAGCCTAAGGGGACGTCGCTGGGTACAAGGCTAGCGACGTCATAAAGGGGCAGGGCAGAGGCATGGAGAAGATCCTGATTGGCCGCAAGGGGAGACCGGCGCCGAAAAAATGAATTAACAGTGACTATCAGATTTTTGGTAGCACTGTCGCTCCGTCGCTTGCGCTATAAGCGCCACCGACGGCGACAATGCACTTGTTTGGCCGCGACGGTCGCGTCGCCGACACTATAAGCGCAGCCTAATCCTGATAAATGCAGTAATGTAGTGTCATACCGACAGGTTTTAATAGGCACAGGTCCTTGTTCCAAAGAGCTTACAATCTAATCTCGGTGGTTTAGGAACTGGGAGGATAGTGCTTTGCAGGAAAGCTGGCACGGGGTTATGTGTTTCATAGTCTGTGTATACTTCCCAGTAATACTCCTTGTAAGCTTAGGCCGAGCTTATAGTAGCGGAGCCGCTCCGTGCGCGCTCCCCTCATGCACAGTTCTGTATTTGGCTATTGCAGTTACTCAATGTAGCGCGTTGACGCGGCAGTGTTTTGTGAAGACAAGAAAATGTGTCTTAGGTGGCTGCCGCGTGACGTCAGGTCACGTGAGCTGGTTCAGCCAATGAGGGCGAACCAGCTTTGTGACACATCTGCCACGCCCCCGCATCGCCTCCCCAATCTCCTGCAGCCAAGTGCACAGATCGCTGGGGACGCAGGAGTGTGCACGGTTGCGGCCGCGCAGGAAGTATAAGCTCGGCCTTATACGGTGTTTCTTCATACTGTTATAAATAATAACTTACTATTATGTAAAAGTTGAATGGACCAAACCGGGTCTCATTTCCCCCCACTATACCTGTTATATAACATGACGTACACGTTTCTGTGTTTCACGGTTATATTTTTGGCTTAAAGAAACAGTTCCCCCTGTATAATATTTTTTTTTTTTTTTTTAAACATTTCTTCAGAATACTGCACTGTAGCAGGTCTGTTTTTGTATTTAATTCCTAAAAAAATTAGCCCAAAAATTTATATGGCTGCTAATTCCTTCTCACTGTGACATTAGTAGATTTCAAAGAACCTTATCTGAGAAGATAGCTATTTTCCTTACAGAAAATAAAATTGAGTGGAGAAAGTAGTAATAATAACTAACAGTGGTTTCCCCCTGAACATGCGACTTTCAGGCTTTGGGCCTGTTTTAAGTAACAAGTAAAATAAAGATTTGAAGTTAAAAAAACATTAGGGTGGTAAACTGCTTTAAAGCAGCAGAACGTCTCTGGGGGTCTTAGGCTAAGGCCCCGGTAACGCAGCTGTAACGCGCGCCCGCGAGATTGGCGGCGCGTTCAGCCGATTCCCCGGTCTGCAGCTCACTGCAGGCAGAGAGACCGGGGGGGCGTGGCGGGGGACTGACGGGGGCGCGGCCAGGACGTCACCCGGCAGGTTCGCCCTAATTGTCCTGGTCACGCAGCCAATAGGAACCACAAGGGATGATGTTACAGCTTCCTATTGGCCCACATGACTCGCGACCTTTAAATCAGCCATTTCGATAGACCAGCTCAGCGGACTGTGATATTAACATAGTTCAGCTCCGTAGACCCCCTGCTTCACATCTATAACACCAAAAAAGGGACTGCTGCTTTAAATTGAGCTCGCTTTCAAGATAGATTTAGGCTACGGCCAGGGCGAATGAGTGTGGTGGCGCTCCAGCTAAGCGCTTATTTTGCTCCTGAGATTTGTGTCCTGTTAGTTGCGCACGTGGGGGGCGTCGACGTCACGGAGCTGGTTCACCCTTGGGCGAACTGCTCACGTGACGGATCAGCGTGGCAAGCAGCAAGCTCACGGGCACGCACCCGCACCCTGGACAGGTGCATTCAGAATTATCGCGCTAAGCTCGAGCGCGCGCTTCGCTTCACCCTGGCCGCGGCCAGGCTGAGAGCTCGCTCGCGCGCCGTGACGTCAGGCGCATGCGAAGCAGGAGCGATTTGAGTCCTGTTGAAAAATTGTAGTTGTGCGCGCATGGTGGGGCGCGGCTGTGACGTCACGGAGCTGGTTCGGCGAACCGCTCACGTGACGCACCAGTGAGCGGCAGAATGACATTTCTTTCTCTGCAAGCAGCTGAGCGCGGAGCTGTCACGGGCACGTGCGCGCACGCTGGACAGTCTCATTGTGCTCATGTGTTTGATCGAGTGTCGGCCTCACACTGGACGAGGCTTAAAGATGCAGCTTTGACCGCAATATAACCTAACTGAACAAGGACAGTAAAAACAAAATGTTTTCTCAGGGAATCTGAATGTACAGAATTTGAGAAGTGATTAATCAGATCTTGGTGCTATTTTAATGTATTTATTGTGAATTCATTTTCACAAGAGATTTCATCTGGGGTTTTGTTTTTTTTGTTTTTATGAGGGGGGGGAGAATCCTTTACAGAACTATAGATGGCAACTTGCTTTATTAGTACATGCTCTGGAATGAGAAATATCCTCAACCACCAATGACGACGACATGCCGGCTTCCTTTGTAGCAGCGGCCTCGTGCGTTTCCATTACACTATAACCTTCTGCAGTCTTGTGATTCTAATTTCCATCGGGCATAATCAGAATATATTCTTATATGCACACAAAACCAATGCAGATGTAACCGATGTAAAAAAAGAACACCATAATAGCGCAGTTTAAGCATTTCCGTTCTGTTTAATAATTTAAATTTACACAAGTAAAATTAGTTATTTGGTCTTTCTACAACCTTAAAGGGTTTGAAAGGACTGGGGTGTTTGGCAGAAAGTTGGTAACCTGATCCTACTGTAAAAGTAAAACAATGCTTGACATTTTTTCCCTTTCCTTGACCACCTTCTGTTAACTGCAAATTAACTCTCTGTACCTCTTGTACAGGGGCGGCCAACTCCAGTCCTCAAGTGCCACCAACAGGTCAGGTTTAAAGAATATCCCTGCTTCAGCACAGGTGGTGCAGTCAACAACTGAGCCACCTGTGCTAAAGCAGGGATATCCATAAACCCTGACCTAATAGTGTCTGAGATCAGATGCATGGTAAGGAACTAAATTAACACACATTCCCAGCCAGCTCTAACTCCAACACCCACCACATTATATGTATGTATGTCAAAAAGAGTGCTACAAAGAGCGTAGCCAATGTATACAAACAAGACAGGGGAGCCCAAGGCTACATCCAATTGACAAAACATATGGTAATAAGTATAAAGTTTAAATACTTAAATAATAATATTTTCTTGGTTATTTAGTTAAACCCTTTGGCCAAAGCGTCATAAGCCTGCATACCAACGTCAAGGTATAACCAAATTAATGCAGGTCCTAACATTAAACGGTGAACCTTTCCTTTTACCTCTGTATGAGGGGAAACAACCACAGTGAGTCCTGTCCATTCAGCAACATTCTAGAACCTCCCAAGTTAAAAAGGTGGGGAGGGGCGAGTTCTGGGAGGAGGGGCCACCTAACCTCCAAACAACTGTTGCCAGTCAGGAACTAAATTGACACGCACACATTCCCAGCCCGCACCAAGTCCAACACCCACCACATTATGTATATGTATGTCAAAAAGAGTGCTGCTGAGCGTGGCCAATGTATACAAACAAAAGACAGGGGTGCCCAATGCTACATCCAATTGACAAAACATAGAAAGTAATAAGTATAAAGTTGAAATACTTAAATAATAATATTTACTTGGTTATTTAGTTAAACCCATGGTAAGGAACCCTAACTCTCTCTAATAGTGGGTCTGAGATCAGATGCATTGTAAGGAGCCCCAACCCTCTCTAATAGCGCATCTGAGATCAGATGCATTGTTCATTCGTCTGTATATGATCTCATTTTATATTGAGCTGAAAATTAAAGGGCACCCTTTAGAGGTGCCTGGGGAACCCAAGGGTTCCTAGGAACCCTGGTTGAAAAACACTGGCCTAGATAGAAGAGGTAATTGAGGAACCTTGTAATTTTTTTTATCACATTTATATACCTTTATTATTTTAATAGATTCATACAAGAAAGCAAACGCAAAAGATTGGTCTCTCCCCTCCCACGTATTTCTGTATTGCAAACAAATTGGCAAGTTTGATTAATAAAGAAACTGTTTGTATTAGGAAAGCTTTTCTATTGGAATAAAAAAAGCCGGGTGCAATGTTGCATTCGTTTTGAAATGGCCAACATCTGCTCTACAATAATGTTCAGCACTTCGTAGCTCAGAACAGGGGTTCTCAATGCCAGGCCTCAAGTATGCCCAACAGCTCAGGTTTTCAGGATATCCCTGCTTCAGCTAAGGGATAGCCCCAGATGCAGCCACCTGTGCTGACGCAGGGATATCTTGAAAACCTGACCTGTTATGGGGGGGGGAGGGTTGAGGACTGGAGTTGCACACTTGGCTCAAAGGCCTTCTTGCACAATTTTGGGTTTAATCTGTTTGCCAAATAAATTTTAAAAAAAACAGTAAAAATTGTACACATTGATCAGTGATCTTTAGAAGACCTTTCTACCAAGCAAAACTATCAGGAAATGTGTATACTCTACAATTTATCAAAGTGTTCCAGCAATCCTTTAGTGTTTTTGTTGTGGTTGATTGGAAATAAAATTGCGTGTGCTGTCCTTATACATTTATATAGCATAAATGCCCCATATTTAATGACCTTTTGTTTAATGTATGCAATGAAGACTATTGTTTAAAATGAATGCCTACGTTTTAGAAATGTTAACGCTGTATTTGTCTTTTTGAATGTAGCCACCCATGGGAGACGGTTACAACCGCCGCCATGCAGAAATATCCCAACCCCATGAATCCAAACGTGGTTGGCGTCGATGTGTTAGACCGGCACGTGGACGCCACTGGGAAGCTGCACAGCGACCGGCTGCTGAGCACAGAATGGGGAATGCCATCAATAGTGAAATCGGTGAGTTTGGGTCCAGAAAAGTCCTGTGGCAAGACGGCAGCATAAATACTCTGAATCGTGTGTGTTAATACTGCAGTCTCGTAAAGCACAGAACTGGGGACACTCTGCAGTCTCGTAAAGCGCAGAACTACTGAAGTCGCGGTTAAAGCAAAGAACTGGGGACCAGTCTGTAGGCGAGACTCTCGTATCTTAAAGCGCAGAACTGGGGACACTCTGCAGTAGTAAAGCGCAGAACTGGGGACACTCTGCAGTCTCGTAAAGCGCAGAACTGGGGACATCTGCGTCTCGTAAAGCGCAAGGGGACACTCTGCAGTCTGTAAGCCTAGGCAGGAACTGGGGCACCTGCAGTCTCGTAAAGCGGCGAACTGGGGGACACTGCAGTCTCGTTAAAGCGCAGAACTGGGGGACACTCTGCAGTCTCGTAAATGCGCAGAGAACGGGACACTGCAGTCTCGTAAACGCGAACGGGGACACTGCAGTAGCCATAGCGCAGAACTGGGGACACTGCAGTCTCGTAAGCAGCAGAATGGGGACACTGCAGTCTCTACAAGCGAGAACTGGGGACACTCTGCAGTCTCGTAAAGCGCAGAACTGGGGACACTCTGCAGTCTCGTAAAGCGCAGAACTGGGGACACTCTGCAGTCTCGTAAAGCGCAGAACTGGGGACACTGCAGTCTCGTAAAGCGCAGAACTGGGGACACTGCAGTCTCGTAAAGCGCAGAACTGGGGACACTGCAGTCTCGTAAAGGCAGAATGGGGACACTCTGCAGTTAGATAAAGCGCAGAACTGGGAACTCTGAGTCTCGTAAAGCGCAGAACTGGGGACACTGCAGTCTCGTAAAGCGCAGAAGGGGACACTCTCATCTCGGAAGCGCAGAAAACTGGGACACTGCAGTCTCGTAAAGCGCAGAACTGGGGACACTGCAGTCTCGTAAAGCGCAGAACTGGGGACACTCTGCAGTCTCGTAAAGCGCAGAACTGGGGAGACTGCAGTCTCGTAAAGCGCAGAACTGGGGACACTCTGCAGTCTCGTAAAGCACAGAACTGGGGACACTGCAGTCTCGTAAAGCGCAGAACTGGGGACACTGCAGTCTCGTAAAGCGCAGAACTGGGGACACTGCAGTCTCGTAAAGCGCAGAACTGGGGCACATAGCGGTCTCGATAAAGCGCAGAAACGCAGAACTGGGGACACTCTGCAGTCTCGTAAAGCGCAGAACTGGGGAACACTCTGCCCAGCTATAGTAAAAGCGCCAGAAACGGGGACACTGCCACAAGTCTAGGCTTAAAACGCAAGAGCAATCTGGGGACACTGCGCTCGTTAAAGCGCCAGAAGACTGGGACGATCTGCATCTCGTAAAGCGCAGAGAACTGGGCGGACACTTTGCCGCAGTCTCGTAAAGCCGCCGAAACTGGGGACACTCTGCAGTCTCGTAAAGCACAGAACTGGGACACTCTGCCAGCTCGTAAAGCGCAGAACGGGGACAATCTGCAGTCTCGTTAAACAGCAGCAGATACTGGGGACACTCTGCAGTCTCAGTAGCGCAGAAAGCGAGAACTGGGGACACTCTGCAGTATCGCAGTTCAAAGCGCAGAACTGGGGACACTTGCAGTCTCGGTAAAGCGCAACTGGGGACACTACATGCAGTCGTAAAGCGCAGAACTGGGGGACACTCTGCAGTACTCGATTAAAGCGCAGAACGGGGACACTGCAGTCTCGTAAAGCCGAAGAGACCTCGGAGACACTGCAGTCTCGTAAAGCGCAAAGAACACTGGGGGACACTCCGTCTCGTATAAGCCGCAGAACTGGGACACTCTGCAGTATCAGTAGCGCAGAACTGGGACACTCTGCAGTCTCCTAAAGCGACGAACTGGGAGGACCTGCCAGTCTCGCTATTTAAAGCGCAAGAACTGGGGAACACTCTGCAGTCTCGTAAAGCACAGAACTGGGGACACTGCAGTCTCGTAAGCGCAGAATGGGACACTGCACAGTCTCGTTATAAGCGCAGAACTGGGTGAGGCGACACTGCAGTCTCGTAAATGCGCAGAACTGGGGACAGGAAGTCTCGTAAAAGCGCAGAACTGGGGACAACTGCAGTCTCGTAAAGCGCAGAACTGGGGACACTGCCAGTTCGTAATAAGCGCAGAACTGGGACACTGCTAGTCTCGTAAAGCCGAAGAACTCGTGGGAACTGCACCCAGTCTCGAGGACTAAAGCGGCAGAAACTGGGACACTTGCAGTATCGTAAAGCGCAGAACCTGGGAACTCTGCATGGCTCGTTAAAAGCAGACACTGGGACACTCTGCCAGTTCTCGTAAAGCGCAGAACTGGGGACACTTGCAGTCTCGTAAAAGCGCAGAACTGGACACTACTGCCGAGTCTCGTAAAGCGCAGAACGGGGACACTCTGCAGTATCGTAAAGCTGCAAGAGAGAATGAGAGGACACATGCTAGTCTCGTAAAGCGCAGAACTGGGACACGGGGGCACTCTGCAGCACGGACATGTAACGTGAACTAAAATACCAGAATTATTAAAGGTGCAGCTTGCAAATCTCTTCCTTTATTTGCCTTTTCTCACCCTGATCATACTTATTTGATCAATTCTACAATAAATACTGAAATACAGTGAATTATGCGTTAACTTTGAAAATATATTGATTTAAACAGGGTTTTTTTTTTTTAGCACCCGCTTCCAAATAACCGCTCAGCAAAAAAACTCTGCTCTATACCTCAGCCCTTCTAACTGTATTTTTGCAGTTACCCAAGTTGTTTATGCACGAGTATCTGGTTTGGGTGGGTACATTTGACAAATAGAAAAAACAGGTAGAAAGCAGCAGCTGTTTAGTAGGTTTTTTATTTTTTTCTTGAGGAAAATCGAACTTCCATGTCAGTTTTACAAAATAGATAATTGATCTTTTATTCAGCAGCATACAAACCAGATCAAAATGTTTCAAGCCCAACAATTGATGAAACGCCTTGTTTGTATGCTCCTGAATAAGCGGCAAAAATCAATTTGCAAGTGACGAAGAGCGTTGGGTTGTTCCAGCCGTCATAACACTGTGACGCCATTATGTCAGCGTTTTGAGACTCGAAGAAATGGTCTGTGCGAAGGATCATACTGGACCGGTGGGGTAAAGGACAAATCCGAATTCTTTGTCAACTCATCGGTTTATAGCTCCCAGATTTGTCGACGGCTGGTAACAGTAGAAAACCAGACTGTGTGGTGCTCTTAAAACGTAGACTCAGCAACTTCAATTATAATGTATAACATAGTGTTTGTCCTTGGAGTATCCCACATATAAATGGTGACGGCTGGTAACAAGCAGAGTCTTGTTTATACGCCGAGTTTCTTTTTAATCTGAGTGACCATTTGTTTGCTGTGGTATTACAATTTATGATAGTTTTTATGCTATGGATCGCGCGCCTCTCCTTTTTGTTATCGTATATATATCTCCCTATCACATCTACTATATATTTTGGGAAGTTCTGGTTGCTAGGCATTTGGACACCTCATCAGATATCGTGACAACATTTTGCATGATGGTTCCTGAGATCAAGGAGCAGGTTTTTGTCTGTGTGGATACAGTTCACAGATGACATCAGCAATAATATAACTGATAACATCACAAATGACATGATCGCATCACACAACCCTCAAGCTACCACTTCATCTTGGTCACTCTAAAAACCAATTTGCAACATTACCAAAGATACCGGAGCAGCCAAAGGTTCTTCACGAGTGCGAGATCCTTAGAGGCGCTCGGTCGAACACTTCAGGACCTCAAATGCAATGATCTATTATGGGTGGAGCTGTTTTAACCGGGGATTTCACATTATGAAACAAAAAAAAAAATGTAATTATCCATGTATAAATCAGTATTTGTGTGGTTTCTTAGAATTCCCTAGCAATGCTGGGTACTTTCAGCACGCGCGTGTGTCTTTCTCTATATATCCATCAATCTGTTGCCTAATTCAAGGAAATCGTTTAGAAACACTGCATTATTTTTTTAAATTTTTTTAACTAATGCATGAATTTTACACACAAATAGGTTTTCGAAGCAGTGTATTCCCCAGCTGTGTATTTCACGACTTGCCTTTCTAACATTTCTCATAAGTGGTGGTGTATTTTTTTGCATTAGATTATTGGAGCATCCCGATCAAAGACCTACATTCAGGAACATTCAGTGGTAGATCCTGTTGAGAGAACAATGGAGCTTAAATCGGCCAATGTAAGTCTAAAGGTTTTATGTGGCAAACATCTTGTAGTCTGTAACAGTTTTGTGAGTAGATTCTCTGTCTGTTACATAACATTGAATAATTAGATCTGTTTTGAAAAGAAACGAGATAACAAACTGCTTGGCTCCCTGAGAACCAGCAAGGCATTGTAAAGCAGTGATTCACAGGTCTCTGGCAGCGAAGAGATTAGTCATACTGTCACAAAGACTTAGTTTAGTTAGTTTTCTTTGTTGAGCAAACACCCAACTCGTTTTTATTACAGATCACGTTCACAAATATGGTGTCTGTTGACGAAAGACTTGTTTACAAGCCACATCCTCAAGACCCTGAAAAGTAAGCGCACACCTTGGTGCCCACTCACTCCTTGTAACCTCCGTAATGTATTTCATTAAGAAAAAGCTTCCCTTGTCTGCCGAATAATGCAAATAATAATTCAATTATCTTTGTTTTGTTTTTAGGACAGTTCTCACTCAGGAAGCAATCATCTCCGTGAAAGGAGTCAGTCTCAGCAGTTATTTAGAGGGATTAATGGAAAACACCATCTCTTCCAACGCTAACAAGGCAAGTGCAATACCATTACTGTAAGAGCGCGTGCTGCTTAACCCCTTTCACTGGGGAAGAAACGGGTATATTTGCATATGAAGCCGTGCATAGAAACGTTCCTCGGGCATCAGTTAAAGCATAACGATACATTTTTGTCTATAAAACTGGGAAGGGATTCAACAACACATATAATTTACAGTCAACAATGAATGCCTGTCTAGCATAGCTTGGTCTTGTTGCCTGAGGCACACGGAGAACAAGGGACTTGTCTGAGGTCCTATTGGATGACTCGGTGCTCTACCTAGTACCAATATATAGTCGTGACTAAGGTGCACTGGAATATATACATATTGGAACAACAAAGGTGTAAAACATACTGTTAACACAAGATCCCAAATTACTGCACTCGGTCGACTTGTTTTACACCTTTTGTTGTTATAACCTGTCTGAGGCCACAAGCAGTTGACTGGTCCACATTAACTAAACCGGGCTAATAAATCTTGCCTGTGATCTCAAACTAGGTTAAACAGCAGGTGCCTTGTCATAACTGGGATTGTTATTCTTAACTGATATATTGGTGCACCGAGAGTGATCTTCATGTAGGAGAGGGTGTCTGACTTCCAGCCGTATGTCTCCTGTTACATTGCAGGGCCGCGATGCGATGGAATGGGTGATAACCAAACTGAACACGGAACTAGAGGATCTGAAAGCGTCGACCCGAGGAAGCATCAGGACGTCCATGGCAGCAGCAGCCTTTGTAGAGAAATGATCTATGTGAGACACCGTAGTAATGGGGAACTATAGCTAGATGTTTAAAATGACCGAGCTGCAGCATCTCCATGTGCTTAATCTATTTATTCTTATTTAAGAATGTATCTATATATTAAGTAGGTTTTCAAATTGGAGCTTGGGGAGAAGCTGCAGCTTTGTGGGAACAAATATGGAAGGGAACCATAAGGCCTCCCCTATAGTGGGGATCAGATTAATTATCAGTTTCTATAGTGTGTGAATGTGTTCAAATCTACAGATGACCACTGTAACCGTACCCGTGGCCTCTCCTCAGATCGTAAAGACACATTTGTAGGAGTGGAGGGGGGTTTCATTCTCCTTATAGCAATAGTGCCATTCAAACCATGGGACCAACAGCCCAGTAAAACAGCGACCTATGCCAATAATAGTGTTTTTAGTTTTACTTGGAGAGAAGTTACTTGAAATAAGTGAAGAGGAAAAAAATATATAGATTTAATTAATTGTTAGTCTGTTTGTATTCATGCAAACTGCTGTTAGAACTCACTTTTTGGTATTGAAAGACATGAGACCTCTGTTCATGTTTGTCCGTTGCTGCTGATGGTGCCTTACACAGATTGCCCTGCCCTGTAAGCGTGGTTAAGATTGGAGTCAAACTTTCCTTTGGAAATCTTTTCTGTAACATGCTCAATACTGTACAGACATTACTAGTACACTGGAGTGGTACAAGCAGGTGTGTTCCTTTCCCATTGTTTAATAAGTTGTGGTTCAGCCACATTTTTTAGGGTTTTTTTTTTTTTGTGGAAAGTATTATTTTAAGTGTTTCAAGTAGCCTTCCCATGCGGTAGGTATTGTACTTTGCAGTGTATATTGCCATTTAACCACTCATCCATTTTCATGAGTTTCAGCTTTGAAAATGTGGTGAAAAACTTTTCTGATGTAGACTTTTGAGTCTACCTGTGAAAAGTACAATAACATCTGTGTGTGCACTGTATACTCGTTGGAAAGAAGTGTGTTAATGGAAAACTGAAGACAAATTGCAAAAAAAAAACAACAACAAAAAAACTGAATTAGTGGAATTGTGACTTTAATTTATGAAGCATTGAAAAGCAGATCTAAATATGAAGTAAATATTTTAAGTATTTATTTTGTTGAACAAAGTGGTTTGTTTTAGTAACAAAGTTGTTTGTGTGATCGAACCAGCAGGAAAGAAATGTGAAGTTGATTTTAAATATGAACTGAAGCAGATTGTAAAACACGTGTGACTTGTTGCACTTGGTACATATCCAAAACCCTGTCAAAGAATGCACATATTTATTTTTTAATGACTGAAGGCACGTGTAAAGTAGGGTTTTTTGTGATCTATGAAATTTAGTTCCTAGTTTCAATGTAAACAAAACTGCTGGTTTTATTTAACATCTATAATATTTCAATGTTTTATATGGGATCCTGTTATGACAAGTGCCCTGTTTTTTTTTTATTTTCCAAGCGATCTGCGTGGCTTGAGGTTCGGAGTTGAGCACCCACGGAAAGTACACTATCGTAAAAACAAAAAATAGCGTAGAAAAGGTGCAAACACTAGCGTAAATGCCTTGGCTTCTAAAAAATAAAAATAAAACATTGCCAGCCTTTACTGTATGGAAATGAGGGTTAACTGAAGGTTTATTTTTTGTAAAATCACTCCAGAGTTTGGGTTTATTTTTTTTTTTATATTGACATTGTTCTTGCTATTAAAAGATGCCATTTCATCAAAAAGCAAACGCTAGTAAACATGGATACTTGACAAAGTTGCGTGTGTCATTATTTATTGTGTGATTGCCAACGTTGTGTTCTCCTTTTGGTAACTGGGGGACAAATTGCCAGGTGTAGGTGCACAGGTAGGTTATGTATTTATTAGAACCTTTAACTTTGAGATCCATTCTTCACTTTGATGCTCATCGCTTTGAAGTCCCTTTGCTGAAGAGATTGCGTTACAGATATTGCTTTCTTGCGTTCATTTTTGCACTTGTGTATTTAGTTACACGGGGCAAAACCAAATTAAAATGACTATTCTCATTCTGAAGTAGTAATGCTCAAGTCCCCAATTACAAATGATTTCCTAAAATTAATATTAACATCTACAATTATATAACAAGAAAAATATAATCTTTGGGAACACTAGCTCCATTGTTGTACTGCAGTGATTAACACCGATTGTGCCAGTGACACGCAAGCTGCGTGTAGGACCTTCCAGCAGCCTGCGCCTTAAATCCCGACCTGAGAAAAAGCAAATCGGTGTTGTGGAGGCAGTGATTAATTAGTAATATGGTATTGAGATTCGACCATGAACAAAAATCATACTAACCACTCATGCCTCAACACACACATAGTGTGTATATATACTTATATACAGATACAAATATATATATTTACAGGTGCTTTATGTAGGACTGAGGTTTGTAACCAGTGTGCCACAAGCCCATATATTTTAGGTATTGCTTCCTATTTCACCATGATGATATTCTTACAGTATTAATGTTCTGTTAATTGCCAAACCCTGGCCCATGAAAGTAGATGCCTTTTATTTGCTATGTTGATACAGGACTGAGACTTCCAAGTAAGTGATACCATTAAGGATGCACTGTATAAAAAAAAAATATTTGCATTTAACTGTCTGCACAAATCCTGTTATCAATAACGTGTACTTTTGGATGTATACGAGGAATCATATGATTCTTGGTACCAAGAGCAAATGTTTCTGTTTAACCGTTGCAAGCACTTCTTTTTTTTTTAAAGAATAAAATGTACTATGGTTGGAAATGGTTAAAAATGTATTTTTAAACGATTTGGTTGGGTTTCTCTGACTCAATCTTTATGTAATTGAATCCTGGAGCAGCATCTAATTGTTCGGGTGTGACTATGGGCTTATCTAAGAAATGACCAGGTCTATTTTACCGCCATACCTCACCCCTCAAATCTATTGACCCCAGTGACTGCCCCATATTGGATTGACGTGTGTATTACTACTGTGAAGCGCTATGTACATTAATGGCGCTATATAAATAAAGACATACATATCTATTTTACCTCGGCAATTGCCCATACATCTTTTTTACCTAGTTATTGTCCCACCCCCTTGCCATTTTACCTCAGTAATTGCCCTCTCATTTAAATTTCACCTCTTTAATTGCCCCCTAATGACTATTTGACCCTATGGCAGGGATGGGGTTAATTATTGCTCTGCTGGGCTCAGTGTCTCATTGATTGGCTATCCTACCGACCAATCAGCATTAAAGTGTTAATAACTCATCGAGTGTGCCGCTGCCGTGATTGTTCTAGAATGATACTAAAGATCGCTACTATGCACGCAGCCAGCAAGGCGGCAGGGCATTAATCCAGCGATAGCGGGAGGAGCTCACAGAGGCGGTCCTAACACAGACCCACACGCACCCAACTTCTGCAATTGCTGCCGGGTTAGACCTCGCTGCACAGGTATGGGGAGAGTAATTCCACCTCTGAGCTTCAAACACTGGCCAAGTAAGGTAGAATAGATAAGGGGTCCGAATTGGAGAGAATGTTATTAGCTATTTAAAATAAAAAAAAATAATAGCTGGGCATAATATAAATTGACAGATTATAGTTTGAAAACGTCCCACTGTTCGTTATAGCAGAGATTTCTGAGGTTTCTCCAAGGGGGTTGCCTCCAAAAAATATGTAATGGCGGATCCCAGACAGTACTATAGCAGGTTCCTGAGCATTTAGTAAGGCCCCAAACTGCACCTCAGCAGGGGGGTATCAATGACAGCAGGAGCTTCCAAAGTCGCTCCCCACAATGCTGCATACACAGCAGCAAAGCATTGTGGGGTGTGACTTTGTAAGCTCTAGCATTGAGTGACAGCGATAACCCCCCATGCTGCCGGCACACACTGAAGGTCAGTTTGGGGGGGGATTAAGTGTGCGTTCCCCCCGCAAGCTCAGGATACCACACTGCCTGGGATCGGTGACACAGGTTTGTTCGCGATAATCTGACGAGTCGGCGATAAAATGGTGTCAGCTCCTTGTGACCTCTGGCAAGTCACTTTATCTCCCTGTGCCTCAGGCACCAAAAACAGATTGTGGGCTCCACCGGGCAGGGACTGTCTGCAAAATGTCTCTTTAAAGCGCTTTATAAAACTAGCAGCGCTATACAAGAGCAAGCATTTATTATTATGTATTACTTAAGGGTTTGCATTATAAATATTTCCTAGCAGGGCGGGGTCGAGGTTGGTTTCCAGGATGGATTGTGAGGCTGGGGTGGTCACGTGATGCCTCTGAGGGTCATATCCCCACACCCCGCCCTGCCATATACTGACAGTCACATCGCGCAACATTGTTACTGCTTGCTAAATAGCCGGTGAAACGCAACGCAAAAGCTGAAGACGTCATCTGCCATTGGACGGCTGAAGACCACGCCGACTCGTCAACCCAACGCGATTGGACGACTGGCCTGCGGCGGGTTAGCCTGGATTGGTGGAAGGCAGCCGAGGCTCCTCCCCTTTCCGACCTTCCCCGTCCTCCATCAGCAGCCGCTCGGTGACCGCACAGACCGGAGCTCCCAGGGCTGGAAACATGGTGGCGTACTGGAGACAGGCTGGACTCAGGTGAGAGGCTCCGGGGAGGAGCCGCTGGGGATGGGGAAGACCCGCTGGGGATGGGGGAGACCTCCAGGCCAAGGCCTCGGAGCCGGGGACTCTAGTACACGCCCTGCCCGGCTGCAGGGACACCCCCGGGCCCACTTAGTATCAGCAGCTGGAGAGGAGGCAGTTTGGGATGGGCCCCTATCCCCCTCAAGGCCTAGTTACCTGGCTCCTACTTTATTAGCAAAGCCCATGCAGTAATGTACCCCCAAATAATCATTAATCGCTAAATAATTAGCACTAATCCCCAAATAATCAGCGTTAATCTCTCTTTGTACCCCCAAATAATCAGCAATTAATCTCATATTTTACCCCATACATCCCAAATGATTGGGGGGGGGGGGGGGAGAACAACAAGTAGACAGGTACAGTTAGCCATGTGAACAGTGAACAGTGTCATTATAATACTAATTGTAAATGCATTCATTTCAGTTTCTACCTAATATAGACATTTTTTGGAATAGATGCATAAAAATTGGGGGGGGGGGGTGTTCAGTATCTGTCACGGTTGGTTACGGTCTTGTACTTTTCTTGACATGTCCCTGTTCTCTCAGCTACATCAGGTACTCGCAGGTCTGCGCTAAGGCAGTCCGGGCGGCGCTGAAGCCTCAGTTTAAAGCGGACGCAGAAAAGGTTTCTGCAACCAACGTGAAGTTGGCAAAGCCGAAAAAAGAGTAAGTAACGTCCGTTCCCCCCAGTTATACCGGCAGTAACAGCTTCTCTAGTGCAGAATGGCTCTGAAGAACCGCATGACGGGAGACTATTGACTTTCTCCCACTGGCAAATGCTTTATGTTAAATCTGCTGGGTAACCCCATGCCTTTATTTCTCTGTGATTTTGTTTGGGACTCCTGCACAGCTACCCACATGCCCAGGGCTCTTATCTAAACTGCATCTGCTGATCTCTGCATGGACCGGATTGAGGTTTGGTGATTTTCCAGCAGGGAATCCGGGATTAAGGGATGCAAGCCTGTATACATCATTTATTTGCACAAATTCTTCTTCTAGTTACACCTTTGTTTGCGCACTGTACACTACTTTTAATGGAATGTCACAATTGAAGGGTGAGGATAGAGTAATGCATTACTTTGTTTACCACTGAAACATTTCCCATAGCACATGCCAGAGTAAAATGGGATTATTAACGTTTTCACAGCTGGCACTGCATCAAAGGGCTGTATTACATGTCTACAGTAAGTTTGCCTTACAAAATGTTACTACAACCTGAGATGCTTTAGGTGCATTTTTATTTGGTTAATTTCACAAATAAACAACTGCAAAGGAGCGGAGTTGTATGTATCTACCAACCTTTCCTCTGCATTAGTGAGCTGCTTAAAGTGTCATTCTGATTAGATGGGTTTGCAGTGGCATAAAGATACACACTTCCTTAGATATCCTCTGTAAGGCAGATAGAAATGCTGCCAAAGGTGATATTGATTAAGGATATGTACAAATGTTGTTTTAAGGTGTTTAAGAACATTTCATGTGAAGGACACATCATCACCTCTAGAAGATACTTCAGCTAGCTGTGCTGCCCAATGTTATTTTCTGTTTAAGTCTCTTTGTTGAATAATGAAGTTCTTCTTTAGCAGTTTCCTCTTGTTATAAATCCCTGCGGTGTTGGTGTATTAATTCATAACCTGATTCTACTCGTCCAAAAGTAACTATTTCATTGTCCTTTCTTCCAGACTCTGAACACTGATCAGCAAATGAATGTTCCTCGTTGTCAAGAAAACTAAATGCTGATGTGTGACATGTCTTTCATATGCATTGTACTACAAAGAAATCTGTTCTGCATCCATAAACTAAACTCCATGAATAAATAAGACTTAACTGTTTGTAGACTGGTGTTAAAACTGTTTTTTTTTTTTCCCTCCCTCTTTTCTGGTGCTTCTTGCGTCACGAAGCCCCACGACCCCACCCCCCTCCCCCCAAACACACACTGCTATGCCTCAGCATGTCCAGTAACAGCATTCAATGGTAACGTGGTCGCAGTGGACTGCAGCGCACACGGTCGCTCCTCGTTTCTGTCCAATGACAGTGGGTGTGAAGCCTGCTTAATTCATAGCAATTTTGTAGGGATTGCCGCCTGAAGAGGTTCTGTTTTCTGTGTTCTGCCTGATCTCTGTAGCACAGACATCCCTTTTATTGTCAGATAAGCACCAGCAGACTCCTCGCCATCGCAGTCTCAATATTAACCCTTTCCTGTCAGGCTAAACAGGAAGGGGCGCAAAGAGCAAGCGGTTTTTATTTTATTGCGAATTGAACAGCTGGTCACAATCTCAAACTAAAATTAAGGAGCTTTGCAAATCTACTCTTTGTAACTACCACGTGAATGGAAATACGTTAAAGTGTGAATAGAAACAGTATGACTGAATATAATAATTCAGCTGCTTCACTTTCTATTCTGGATTTTATTTTTATTTTTTGCTTTTCCGAAGACTGGTAATAAAAATAGCAACTGCAAAATGTAATCTGAAATGCGCTGGAGAGGAACAGTACAAGTATAACTTAAATGGCGTCTGTACCCATCACAAGGCCTAATCTGCTCGCAGACAATGCAGATCCTGTGTTGTAAAAACGCTTATTTTCAGTTGGCCAACAGCTGAAATAAATGGCAAACGGTGCTCAGTCTGCTGCCTGGGTTTGCGTATGTTGAGAATTTAAAATATATATATTTTTTGGAGGGTGTCTTGTTTTTGTTTGCAACCTTTTAAATCGTAAAATAAGAATGGACAAATATTACAAAAAAAAACATTTATTGCATGAGCCGGCACCATAGATATTCTTATTGCTAAACTCATTTATAGAAGCGTATAATTTGCGCACGGTCACAGCGTCAAGTATTCTGCAAAGCAATGCGTTGCGCACTGCGTGGGTTAAAGGCTTCCGGAAACGCTTGCACGCTCTTATTCTGAGCAGTGAGGCGCTTGCTTATACCATATATTATAAATCAGTTGTTCCATTAGATAATGCATTTAAAAAAAAAAAAATACAAATCATATCCCCCAAGTATTTAGGTACAAAAGGGTTTATTCTGTAACGTGTGATGGTCATTACTGGTTGTTAACGACCTTTCTCGGTTTCTCATCAGGAGGAGCAGCGTGGCATTCTGGGGGTGCAGCGCGGTATTCTGGGGGTGTAGCGTGGTATTCTGGGGTGCAGCGCAGTATTCTGGGGGTGCAGTGTGGTATACTGGGGTACAGTGGCATTCTGGGGGTGCAGCGCGGTATACTGGGGATGCAGCGCAGTATTCTGGGGTGCAGCGCAGTATTCTGGGGGTGTAGCGTGGTATTCTGGGGGTGCAGCGCGGTATAATGGGGTACAGTGGCATTCTGGGGGTGCAGCGCGGTATACTGGGGATGCAGTGTGGCATTCTGGGTGCAGCGCAGTATACTTGGGGTGCAGTGTGGTGCGGTATAGTGGGGGTGCGGCGTGGTATACTGGGCACGGCTGTAAACGGGGTGCGGCGGTATAATGGGGGTGCGGGGCAGTATATAGGGCACGGCGGTATACTGGGGTGTGGCTCGACATACTGGGGGTGCAGTGCATTACGGTATAATGGGAGTTCGGCGGTATACTGGGGGTGCGATGCAGTATACTGGGGTGTGACTCGACATACTGGGGGTGCAGCACGGTATACTGGGGGTTCGGCGGTATACTGGGGGTGCAGTGGGAGGAACAGGATTCCCCTCGTCTCCCCGATTGCTGCTGGGTGGCGGGGCAGCTTCCTCCATCCTTATTGGCTGCTGCTGGGTAATGCAGCCAATCAGGAGACACCTGGGGGTGGGGTCAAGCAGAGGAGGCGGCAGCAGAGCTGAGGCTGTGTCCCAGTCCTGTTTATGTTCCTGTGTCCCTGTCCTGTTTATGTTGCTGTGTCCCTGTTCTGTTTATTGTTGTGTCCCTGTTTATGTTGCTGTGTCCCTTGATTGATTGAGCCACCTGTGCTGGGATCTATCCTGAAAACCTGACCTGTTGGTGGGGTCTTGAGGACTGGAGGTGAGCCCCCCCTGGTATAGAGCATGTCCCGTTGGCACAAAAATAAATAAACAGCTTAACTGTATTGGGCCCGATGAGCAAACTTTCTGTGTGTTGAGGATCCCCCCACCCCCCCCCCCCCCCCCCGCTGGAGAGGAGACGCGTATATTACTTCTTCTCTGGCAGCAAATGAGTTAAAATAGCGCAGTGGAAAGCTGAGACGGTTATGGTTAAAATGCCCCTTTTTAAAGAAAAAAACCGCCGCTCTTTTCTGCTGGATATCAGGAAACCCCGCACCTGTTACACATTGGGGGATAACCTCGTTAGCGTTTAATTACACTCCTGCTCTAAAACAACTTTTTGCAAAATAGATCATTTTCTTATCAAAAATAACACGAGTCTTCCAGCTGCAAAACCCCCATCATTTCTTTACCGGGATAAATATCAGTTCTGTTTTGTTTTGTATTAGTTTGGAAGCCAAGGAGACTTCCGCAGACAGACCCGGAGAACGTGAAAACGCTCCGTGATGACTATAACCCTCTCGCTGCGGATTCTGTGACCTGGGTTACCTCCTCCTCTTCCTCAAAATACTCCTCCATCTCGGCTGTGGCATCCTGATACTGCTGGTATTCCGCCACCAGATCGTGAGTGTTGCACTCGGCCTCGGTGAACTCCATCTCGTCCATCCCCTCCCCCGTGTACCAATGGAGGAACGCTTTCCTGCGGTACATGGCTGAGAACTGCTCCGCAATGCGTTTGAAGATCTCCTGGATGGCGGTGTTGTTGCCTATGAAGGTGGCCGACATCTTCAGGCCGCGGGGTGGGATGTCGCAGACCGCTACCTTGACATTGTTTGGGATCCACTCTACGAAGTAGGCGCTGTTCTTGGACTGCACCGCCAGCATCTGCTCGTCCACCTCCTTGGTGGACATCTGACCACGGAAAATGCCGGCCACCGTCAGGTAACGGCCGTGGTGGGGGTCACAGGCGGTCATCATGCTCTTGGGGTCGAACATCTGCTGGGTGAGCTCGGGCACTGTGAGCGCTTGATATTGCTGGCTCTTACGGGAGGTCAGCGGGGCAAAGCCGGTCATGAAGAAGTGAAGGCGTGGGAAGGGCACCATGTTGACCGCCAGCTTCCTTAGGTCGGCATTGAGCTGCCCCGGGAAGCGTAGAGACGTGGTCACCCCACTCATGGTCATGGAGACCAGGTGGTTGAGGTCTCCGTAAGTCGGGTTGGTCAACTTCAAGGTGCGGAAGCAGATGTCATACAGGGCTTCGTTGTCTATGCAGAACGTCTCGTCCGTGTTCTCGATCAGCTGGTGGATGGACAGTATGGCGTTGTAAGGCTCCACCACCGTGTCGGACACCTTGGGAGATGGCATGATGCTGAAGGTGTTCATTATCCTGTCTGGGTACTCCTCCCGGATCTTGTTGATCAGAAGGGTGCCCATCCCAGATCCAGTTCCTCCTCCGAGGGAGTGCACCAGCTGGAAACCTTGAAGGCAGTCACAGCTCTCGCTCTCTGCTCTCACCACATCCATCACCGATTCCACCAGCTCGGCTCCCTCGGTGTAGTGGCCCTTTGCCCAGTTGTTCCCGGCGCCGGAGTTTCCTACAATGTGAAGACCACGTTATTGTAACAGGCTTGCCTGCCGTACAGACAGAAACGCGACCCCCGATTCACAGTCTTTGGAATATTTAGGCGATTTGTTACCATGGATATAGCTGTCCGGGCGGAACAGGGGTCCGATGACGCTGGAGCGCAGGCTGTCCATGGTCCCCGGCTCCAGATCTACCAGGACGGCTCGGGGAACGTACTTCTGGGCTACGCAACGAGAAGAAACAATGTAACTATATACAAGTTATTTTTTTTATCCTATTGAATGTACATATTTACTGAAAGTTCTAAGTGGGACTTAGTCTGATACCTTCTGGACCGCTCAGCTCATTATCGGTGCTATCACAGACCTCCCCACTTTTATCTTTACCCCATAGACTGCAGAAGGATCACTGGGATCACCCGCTCGTATCCATAGGGCCGCCTGGGGCCCCGCGCCTTCGGGGATCCCACACTCCCTCCGCTCTCTCTCCTGTCGGTGCCGGGATCCGGCTGCTGATAGTGACATATACTATGGGATCTCCGCGGTTCGGCAGGCTTCTCTCGGCATTGTGGCCGCTGGCAATATGTAGGGAGGAAGCCTTGAAGGATCGAGCGGACACTCCTGGTATCTCTGCCGACACCGAGAGGCGATACTGTTATCACCAAACTATCTGCGGGGCACACGGCTCTCGTGGTGGTAATTCCACTTCTGATGTATTAACAGTTATTGGGTATAATGGAGCAGGCCTCAGTGAGTATTAATACCTCATTGTATAGTACATTTGTATATTGGGTATAATGGAGCAGACCTCAGTGAGTATTAATACCTCACTCAGTTGTATAGTAAGCTTTGTTATTGGGTATACATGGAGGCAGACTGACCTCAGTATTATTATGACCTCTTGTATAGTACTTTGTAATATTGGTATAAGAGCAGGCCTCAGTGAGTAATAAGTACCTCATTGTATGTACGTTTTTAATTGGTCTAATGGAGCAGGCCTCAGTGAGTATTAATACCCTTAGTCTTGAATTGTATAATGCTCCTGTACTGCTTGTTTCATTTGATAGGGTTATAGAGCAAGGCATGAGATAACCTCATGATTTTTTGTAAGGGGTAATAGGCTCTCGTAGATAATACCTATGTTATTACATTTGTATATTGGGTGTTGGAATAGAGCAGGCTCAGTGTAGTATGATAACCTCATGTATATTACATTTGTATTGGGTGTAATAGAGAGAGGCCTCAGTGAGTAGTAATACCTCATTGTTATACATTGTTATGGGTGTAATAGAGCAGGCCTCAGTGAGTATTAATACCTCATTGTATAGTACGTTTGTATATTGGGTGTAATGGAGCAGGCCTTAGTGAGTATTAATACCTCATTGTATATTACATTTGTATATTGACTTCATGTTATTTTTTTTACTGATCATCGATTCATTGCACATTTTACAAAATGGGTCTTTGCCCTGAAGAGCTTACATACAGGGAGTGGGAAGTTGCCCACTCAGGCTTACATACAGCGAGTGGGAAGTTACACACTCAGGCTTACATACAGTGAGTGGGAAGTGGGAAGTGAGTCACTCGGGGTTACATACAGCGAGTGGGAAGTTACACACTCAGACTTACATACAGTGAGTGGGTAGTGAGCCACTCGGGCTTACATACAGCGAGTGGGAAGTGGCCCACTCGGGCTTACATACAGCGAGTGGGAAGTGACCCACTCAGGCTTACATACAGTGAGTGGGAAGTGGCCCACTCAGACTTACATACAGTGAGTGGGAAGTGAGCCACTCGGGCTTACATACAGTGAGTGGGAAGTGAGCCACTCGGGGTTACATACAGTGAATGGGAAGTGAGCCACTCAGGCTTACATACAGTGAGTGGGAAGTGAGCCACTCGGGCTTACATACAGTGAGTGGGAAGTGAGCCACTCGGGGTTACATACAGTGAATGGGAAGTGACCCACTCAAGCTTACATACAGTGAGTGGGAAGTGGCCCACTCAGACTTACATACAGTGAGTGGGAAGTGAGCCACTCGGGCTTACATACAGTGAGTGGGAAGTGACCCACTCGGGCTTACATACAGTGAGTGGGAAGTGGGAAGTGACTCACTCGGGCTTACATACAGTGAGTGGGAAGTGAGTCACTCGGGCTTACATACATTGAGTGGGAAGTGGGAAGTGACTCACTCGGGGTTACATACAGTGAGTGGGAAGTGGGAAGTGACTCACTCAGGGTTACATACAGTGAGTGGGAAGTGACCCACTCGGGCTTACATACAGTGAGTGGGAAGTGAGCCACTTGGGCTTACATACAGTGAGTGGGAAGTGGGAAGTGAGCCACTCGGGCTTACATACAGTGAGTGGGAAGTGACCCACTCGGGCTTACACACATTGAGTGGGAAGTGGGAAGTGACTCACTCAGGGTTACATACAGTGAGTGGGAAGTGGGAAGTGACTCACTCTGGCTTACATACAGTGAGTGGGAAGTGGGAAGTGACCCACTCGGGCTTACATACAGTGAGTGGGAAGTGACCCCTTGGACTTAAAGTGGCGTGAAGGTGACCCCCCTCAAGGTCCATGAGATGGTAAACACTGGGAGTCACTTCAGAGTGCCGGGCATGCCAGCAGGCCGTGTATCACACAGTGTGCGCAGCGCTGTGCATGGACGCCGGGAGGACATTACGTACAGTGAGCCTCGTTGAAGTACACGCTGATCCTCTCAGCTGTAGGTCGGAGTCGCCTCGGTAACTGCCGCTGTTAGCAATCCCATGTTTCAACATCGTGATCACGCCAGAACTGCACAGGGAACGCAAACACGGAGGAACATTGCGCGCTGCGCGAACCACGGCGGATCCCGCTCTGCCATGGTTTGTAGAGTCCTCTTTTATTGATCCCAAGCAGTGTTACGGTTTTTATGCTGGGCGGCTGAGCATGGATTCCACCCCTCTATTAGTGACGAGGACTTCTCTCCACCCCCCCTCCCCCTGTGTTTCACCCCCAGATTGGTGCACGAGAGCGCCGGTCCATGGGAGGACACCCTTTTTCTCCGAGGGAGCCCTAAGCGGTATGAGCTGGCGTCCCAGCTGCACCACTGTCTGTGTGACTGTGTGTGTGTCTCTCTCTCTGTCTGTGACTGTGTGTGTGTCTCTCTCTGTCTGTGTGACTGTTTTTGTCTCTCTCTCTCTCTGTCTGTGACTGTGTCTCTGTCTCTCTCTCTCTCTGTGTGTCTCTGTCTCTCTCTCTCTGTGTCTCTCTCTCTCACCATGACCAGAGTACTCCTCCTCATCCTCCTCTCCTTCATCTCCTGGGTATCTGGGGGGCTTTACTTCCAAGAGGGGCAGTACTGCTACAAACCCGCCGCCAGGAGGCACCCCGGGATCAGGTGGGTACCTACAGAGCTAACAAATGCTTTGTTTTCTCCCTGTGCCAGTCTCTGTGCCCTGTCTCTCTCTCTGTGCCAGGCTGTGCCCTGTCTCTGTGCCCTGTCTCTGCCAGGTCTCTGTGCCATGTCTCTCTCTCTGTGCCAAGCTGTGCCATGTCTCTGTGCCATGTCCCTGCCTGTCTCTGTGCCATGTCTCTCTCTCTCTGTGCCAGGCTGTGCCATGTCTCTCTCTCTGTGCCAGTCTCTGTGCCATGTCTCTCTCTCTGTGCCAGGCTGTGCCATGTCTCTCTCTCTGTGCCCTGTCTCTGTGCCCTGTCTCTGTGCCCTGTCTCTGTGCCCTGTCTCTGCCAGGTCTCTGTGCCATGTCTCTCTCTCTGTGCCAAGCTGTGCCATGTCTCTGTGCCATGTCCCTGCCTGTCTCTGTGCCATGTCTCTCTCTCTGTGCCAGGCTGTGCCATGTCTCTGTGCCCGTCTCTGTGCCATGTCCCTGCCCGTCTCTGTGCCATGTCTCTCTCTCTGTGCCAGGCTGTGCCATGTCTCTGTGCCTGTCTCTGTGCCATGTCCCTGCCTGTCTCTG